>JAOQML010134184.1:0-16648 GCA_027568935.1 Erythroxylum urbanii | reverse complement strand
AGCATCCTTGGCATTTTGTTTTAAGTTAGTGATGTGTATGTTGATATGTAGTAAAGCTTGTTCAAATATTTACTTTGTTTAGTAATGAGAATGAGAATTTGAGAAATTGATTTTGTGTATGATGAAGTTATTTTTACGGGTTGAGTATGATGGTTGTAGAAGTGGAATGGGTATATGCATATTCTTCTTCGTTGAGATTGCAAAAATTGTTGTTTGTTTTAGATTAGCATGTTAGAGATTGGAAAGGTTATATGGGATTAATCATTTGAGGTGAGATTCAAGAATTTAACAAAAGTACTTAGTAGTTGAAGTGATATGGAATTTTGTAAGTTTTCATAGGTGTAAAAATTGTGTTCTAAATTCAAAGGAAACACTGTATCGATTTAGGTAGAATTAGCTAAAGTTGTCTTCTTGTCTTCGCTTTCCAACGATATAAAGTATGGAATTTTTAGACTTTGGACGTAAAAGATATGGCCTTCATACAAAGCATAGGTGCCAAATAAAGCATTAGACGAAGTATCAGACAAAGCATAGGTACCAGATGAAGTATCAGACGAAGCATAGGCACCAGACGAAGCACCAGACAAAGCATCAGATGAAACACCAGACGAAGCACTAGACAAAGCGTCAGATGAAACACCAGATGAAGCATCAGATGAAGCACTATATGAAGCGTCAGACGAAGCACAGGTGCCAGATGAAACATCAGACGAAGCACCAGATGAAGCATCAGATGAAGCACTAGACGAAGCATGGGCACCAGACAAAGCAATTTTGACCCTCTAGATGGAAAAATCTTTCTTTATGTTCTTCACAAAAGTGGTAGATCTCGAAGTCTTCTTCAAAACTGTCTTAAAAAGACCAAAATTCGATATCCCTAGTGAAAGTTATGCCAATTGTCCCAATATAGGTACAATATGATTGAGGACATAATCAGGTTTGACTCATTTGGCCATAACTTCATCACCCGATCTCCGAATGAAGTGATTATTTAACTAATAGATGCCTAACATATTTCTCTACCCCTCCATAAATTTTGGTATCCATTGGGGTTTATTCGAAAAATATTGATGGAGAGAAAGTGAGGGAAACGACCGAAAGAGCATGAATTGGTTGTTTTACTAAACATACTTCGGTATTTTAATCATATCTTGACCTGTAGAGCTCCAAATGAGATGATTATTATTTCAAAATAAACTAGAGACATGGAGATACAATTTTTCTAAAGAATTCAATTTGTGATTCCTCTGTCTAGACTGGTTTGGCTAGAGAGATCCTATGGAAATAACCTTATAGGATAATACGTTCACGTCTTTTGATATTCCGGAATGTTGGACTCCGAAAACGGGTTCCAACAAAAAGCTATTACATATCACTGTACAAAAAAATTTTCTAGCTACAAGATACGATCTAGTTAACTACTACACCACTTAACTAACTAGAAGCTACAAAAGAAAGCATTATAGCTACCAGCTCCATCTTATTTCATGGCTAGGTAACTTGTGCTTGTCATTAGCGAGATTAGCCTCTCGGATCTAATTCACAATAATCTCTGCCAATTGCTGATTACTCATTTCCATACCCTTATAAATTCTTCGATTGCGTTCTTGCCATATGGAGTAAATCATAGTATTCATTTTGCATCCTATATAGTTGTGAGACACCTTATAAAGATTTCCTAAGAACTTAGGACCGCCATATCTAACTAAAGGATGTTTTTAAGGAGTTCATTTCCATTTGCCTAGAAATTATACTGATGACTTTAAAGTAAAGCTCATATCTATCAAGCTTAGGAAGATATAATTTTAAGGGTTAGCTACATCGGGTCCTCTGTAGTTTGGACCTTTTTATATCAATCCTTAATTTTCGTAAACTATTATTTACCCCTTATGCTTTATATACTAATATCTTACCTGCAACCCCTATCATCAATTGTTGTTAGTAAACATAATAAAAACAATAAAATGACAAAATCTTAAAATGTTTTAGTGTTACATGGCATGTTATATGACTTACTTATGTTACATAGCCAATGATGTTATATAAAACTTGATATCACACGACATTGTTGGATTCAAGCGGGAGCTTGTCTCTTACATCTCCTCCTGCTCTTGCTTGATGCATTAGTAGTCCTCTTTGGTTTTTTGACGTTTAACAAGGGAACTATGATAGATTAAATAGACTAAGAAACTCAATTGATAATGAAAAATATTACATTTGGTTACTTCTAGATGAGTAAGTTATGTGAACTCAATTTAATATCTTTTAATCTTCAATTTCCATAATTTTGAAAACTAGGATTTTAATCATAGTTTTTTGAATTTGTTGTGTCTGTATATATCTATTGGAAGTTTGCACAGAGAGCGATAAAAACATCCTAACTTCCTTTTAAGTTTGAAAGGTAAGATATCATGAAAGTCCCAATTTATGTTATTAAAAATTTAATTTTCTTCATTGTATCTCTATGAATGTGATTTTGGTTCTACCTTTGGTAATGGTTTAATGTAATATCTCCATGAATGGGCATAAAAAATTCTACTTAACTTGTATGATAGTTTAACATTACTTCAAATATATATTGCATGATAATTTAGGATTCTCTTTTTATATATCTTTATGTTTATGTGGTTAATCTAAAACTAGTTCCTTTTTCTTTTACACACACTTAAACATTATATTGTTAATAAAAGGCATTCGTAACCCTCTAAGACCTATTTTATTGTTTGATCAAATTGATGATAATCTTCATGTATTAAGGATTAAAATTTAATAATTTCTTAATAATATGATTTATTAGCTACAATTTTGTTGTAGCTAATGGTTGAAATATGACTGCTACTTTTGATCCTATAATTAGGTTTAAATGTTTTTATGGTAAAATTTTCAAGTTTATAATAGATATGAGGTATGAGGGTGAAGAGAGGGAGTATTTTAATGTTGAGGAGGAGGAGATAATATTAGTTGTCTTCATGCTCAATACTAAGAGTTTAAGGTATTGGCATCTATGGAAACTATGATAGTTTCCACATTAATTATTTGAAGAAAATAGGGAATGATAATGATGTAAGGAAGTTAATAAGGACAATTGATAAGTGTTAATTACTCTATATTTTCAGCATGATTTTAAGAACATTTAGTTTGTGCTTTAATTTTTTACAGAACTTGGTACTTAATTTAGTTTATATTTTATTTATAAGCCTTATTTTAGCTCTTTAATAAAGAAGGAGTGAATCTAGGCAAGTTTTGAAGAAGTTTTAGAGTGATTTTAGATAAACACAAGTTGAACATGATCCTAGGTTTATAACACAATTAGTAATATGGTACCGTGCTTTCCCTTGTGGTCAATTGGTCCATTTTGCTTTCTAAACAACTTCCCACATGAAGGAACAAATTCCAAGCATAGTCTTGTATTCAATAATATGACCTAAATATGGGCCCATGCTCATGCCTTTAAGACCCATGTTCTAAAGATGGATCCTCATATACACAATAAAAGAGGTATAAAGCCAACATAGGTGCAATATAGTATTATGTTGGTGACATATGTTGGCAAATGACTGTAAAGAATATGGGACTAATATGGACCTATGTTAGTCCCAAGTTTGAAAGATTTTTAGGGTTTTCTTAAGATAAAAATAAGAGACACAGAAAATCAAGGAGAGACATTTAGGAGAACTGGAGAGTAATTAATAGCAATGTTATGAATACTATACCAGTACCGATCAATACCAGGTACCGTGTTGGGTAAAATTTTAAAATTATAAAATAGTCCTTGAATTTTTTAAAAATTATAAAATAGCCCCTCAATATATTGTGCTATATAATTTTTAATTTTATATTAACCCTGCCTCTAAAAATCATAATAATATAAATCTAAAATAATAACTATCTCTTTATGATTTGATTTGTTTAGGTAAATAGTTACAAGCTTTGGTGATTAAGTGAAATTTAATTTGCTTCATTAATTTTGAGGACGGATACTTGAATTATACTGTCAAACTTTTTGTATAATTTAAACACAAAATTGAGTTAGAATTGAAATATTTTTAATCATTTTAGTATCCTATACATTTTTTTAGTTTAATAAGTAAGCATTAAATAAATTCACTCCACTAACTTCAATTTAAGTAAAAAGTTAAAGTTTAGTGCTAGTAGCTATTTGAAACAACGAACAAATTAAGTAATCAAGAGTATTCATAATAAGGTATTTAATCTTGTGTCAAAAGGTTAGATAACTTTTCAAACAATATTTTAAATTCTTTTGCGTTATTTTTAAATTTAGAGTTTTTGCTTTTTGGCAGATTAAGTTAAAGTTTGAAGGATTTTAAAATTAAATGAATTGATTTATAACTTAATGCAAATAACTAAATGCCTAGTAAATTGATGAACTTTGAAATTGAATAAATGTTGGATATTCTTAATTGATATGATTGATTTGTTAAATTATCTTTTTGATGTTACCACCAATTTAAGTTAATAGTGATAATATTAACTTATTTGAGGACAAGCAAATAATTAAATGTGGGAGAATTTGGTAACTACTAACTCCTCTATGTTTTTATAACAACTTTGAAAGCATTTATCTTTACTTTGATGATTTCTATAAGACTTGACTCTTAATTTAGTTTATTTTTATTTATAAACCTTGTTTTAGATCTCTAATAAAGGAGTAAATTTAGGCAAGTTAGAGCTAAGTTGGATAAGTTCTAGAGTAATTTTAGATGAATAAAGGGTAAACATGGTCCCATGCTCAGAACATGATTAGCAACATATACCTAGGGATTTCAATTTTGACCCAGCCTAGCTCGACCTGATTTCCCTAGTTAACTGGGCCACGAGCAAGCCATAAGCCAAAAATGGTCAGCTTGATTGGGTCACAGGCCAAGCACAGGTAGACCTAGCCCTACCCGTGCTCCTACCGTTACTTTAAAAATGACGCAACATTTTTTCATGTAGTTAAGTGGTCCATTATACTTATTTGATAACTTGCCATATAAATGAACACAATCTAAACATGGTCTTATGTTTTATAACACTACCTAAACATAAACCTGTATTCATACATTTAAGATTTGTGTTCTAAGGATAGACCCTCTAATATGCGATAGAAATATTATAATTTTTTAATATAGGTAGAGTGTAAATTCCATTAACAAGAATTGAGCTTAGGTCAACTATTGCCAAAATGACTAGAATTAGTTTTTTGGATAGTTGATCCTTACCACTTATAAATCCTTTAATATTTTCATGTTTAGTCAATATGGAATACTCTAACAAGAAAAAGTATAAAACCAATATGGGTGTAATGCAGTATCATTTTGGTAATGCGTCTTATACATGATATTTATATAAATTAGGGTTTATGGCTATTATGAAGATTTTAGGATCAACATAGGCCTAAATTGGTCCTATGTTTACTAAAATTTTAGGATTTTTTGAGACAAGAGAATAAATCAAATAGAACCATCTAGAAGGACAAGAGATCAATCAATAGGGGCCATACTAGACATCTTGGATGTAAAGATATTCAGAAGATGAGAAGATAGCTAGAGGGCTAACTGGGAGGACCATATAGTAGTTAGATCTAAGAATGATCTAAGAACGGTTAAAGGATGAGAGGATCAGAGGAAAGCTATTTAAGAGGACCAAAGAGTAAAAGGGGGAATAAGGGTGAATTCTTAGAAGAAAGGATAAATGGAGGACAACAGAGAGCAGTCAAGAACACATCAAGAAGGAAGTAATATAGGAGAAAAGTAAGAAGTCCAATAAGTTTCATCAAGAACATCAAGATTTCAAGATCTATAAGAATGATTTCTTATTTTTTTGTGTTCTTTCTCATTTATTGTGTATTTTATTTATTTCAGTATGAACTAAATTATAATATAGATATAAATGGGATGAACCATATACTTACTCTTTTTAATAGATTATTATATTTAATGCAAGAATGTAGTTTTCCTAAGAATTACTCATGTTTGTTTATTCTGTTAAAATGAAATAGGGAATTTAGAAGATTCAATATCGGATTTCATATATATGGATCGAGAAATCAAATTTATGATTATATCAAAGTATTAATAATGAGAGTCATATGGAAGCCTATAGTAGGATCATGTAAATCTTATAGGTTGGATTCAACTATATTAAGGATATTCATAGAGAGAATTAATGCATTCGTATTGGTTTTGATTAGAAATATAATTAAATCAGTCAACTTAGTTGTAACTTTGGATAGTCTAAATAAACAAGAGTTGACCATTAAATTAAGATAACTTCAAGCATATGAAAGGTTCTAGAGGGATTCTATATCTAGATGTTCATTATCAATTAGTTATTTTATTCTTGTCTATTACTTTAATTGGTTCTCTTACTTTTTGTTTTAATTTAATTAATTTTTTTTAAAGTTGATCACTTGTTTTGATAAATTAGATAATAGAAAGATGGGTAGTACTAATAGTTATAGTCCTCAAGGGATGGACTCTTGCACTTTTTAAACTATATTATAAGAATGATAGATGCACTTATCTTAGTGATTTCTTTAGCATCGTTTAGTTTTTAAAATATAATATCATAATAAATAATAGAAGAAAGAAAACTTAAGATAATTGAAATGTATTTGGATGTGGAAAAGTTTCCCAAAATATGCACTTTTTATGACCCTATAGTAGATATACCTACTGAAGTAATTTAGGATAATGATGACCTAGTATTTATTGGAGCACCTATTTGGGTAGCCATTGAATTAACATCTAAAGTAGCCATTAAAGCACCCTTTAAAGCACTAACTAATGTAGACATATGGTGAGAAACTATTGAAAACCATTAGAAGGGAGTTAAATGATAGTATATATCCTTTTTTTAGGTTGTTGGTAGAGTTAAGAATAAAAAGAGTTGGAAATGCTTCTCTAAGTATCTACTTGATGTTATTGGAAATAGTCACTCATAGGTGTGTTTATTAGTAATAAATAAAAGGTAACAATTGAAATATTAAAATTTTTAATATAAAATGTCGCCTAATTTGATGTGAAATTTCTCTTATTCATATGATTCTAGGGTTTGCAAAATATTATTTGAGTATGATTGTTCATGCCTTTCCTTTTATGGCATGCACATGCCCTTAACCATAAACCTCTTTGTTTCTTTTCTAGCAATCACACTATCTGAGGCATCAAATTTCTTTAAGCCACGTGGTCTCTCTTTAGGTTGTGTTATAGTTCACGATTTCTTCTACATTTGATTAGTGATAGACATAGGCTAGTATAAAGGCTAGGCCAAACATGAGTCAACTAAAAATTATGTTTTTCTTCATGTTTTTATTTGAAATAGCCCCTAATTATTAACCAATAATATTCCAAAGATAAATCTTCTCAATTACTTAAAAATATAACGAAAAAGTAAATCAAGGTAATTTAATATGAAAGTCAAGTAAAATACTATGGAAAATATATGTATATTTCATACATATCAAGGCATTAGAATGAAAATCAAGTAAAATACTACGGAAAATATATGTATATTTCATACATATCAAGGCACTAGAATGCCAAAAACCCTTATCTTAACGTAACTTGTGATTTATTTTTTAAAAAATTTGTGATTTCTTTTTTTAACTATCCAATTTTTTATAATTCTCTATTTTTTGCCTAGGTCTTTGTTTGTTGGTTTTTTATCTTAGTGAGCTTCTTTAACTTTTTTCTTAGACCATCATTACCAACTTTTAGTTTAGCAAGATATTTTATCTATTCTTTCTTTTTTTTTGTCTAGACCATCTTTTTTTAGTATCAATCTAAAGAACTTAACAAAAATATTTTTTGACAATGTTAAAACTTACTAGTTTACAATACTTTCCATCCTCAATAATTAAAACTCATGCACCACTAAAGAAAACTTTGTCCAAGATATAGGCGCCTTCATAATTATTAGCCCGTTTGCCTCTCTAATTTTTCTATATAGGGAGGATCTCTTTTATAAAATCTCATGGCAAGAATGTTCATGTTTTGCCTTATTGTCATATAATGGGGTTAATCTTTCCCATTATATACCATAGAAAATTGTTAACAATATCTTTCCTTTAATTAAGTTTAATTACTCATAAAATATTTTTTCTTATTCAACTTCTTGAATTATGTCTTGATGAGGATACCTCTACTTTACTAATTCATTTCTATATGCTACTTGGTAAGGTGTTGTCCTTGATAAAGTTCTTTTTATTGTCTAATAAGCTTGATACAATTATGGAAGCATGTCATGCCAATGTCGATAAGTAACCACCATCTTTTTGATGATATTTTTGATATTTTTGTTTGCATATTTGAATTCTCCATTCATTTGTAGATAGTAGGAAGATGAATTTAAGTGTTAAATCTTGACTTATTCACACAACTTTTTAATTGATTTAATATTTAAGTTTAAACACTCATTAGGTGACATGAGAATAAAAGACTACTTTAATCAATTTATAAAGTAATCTATAGCCACTAAAATGAATCGATTACTATCCAAGACTAGTAACATTGTTCCCCATATAAAGAAGGGATAAGGAGTAACCATATCATATAGTCATATTGGTGGCTTATTTTTTTAAATGCTTATTAGGTTATATGGCACAAACTCCTTCATGAAAATCTTTTAGGATTTGATCAATTTCATCACTACCCACACATCAAAGTAACATGTCATTAAATTTGCTTTTATATATCATCTCACTATTAGTTTATGGCCTTGTAACCAATCAATTGGTTGCAATTTTAGGTATGACATTAGTATTTTAATTAATAAAGGCATTCTTTATCTTTATATATTTTGTTAATTTTATTTAATGTTTTAATACTAAAGATAAATTTCCTAGAATAATTATTTTACAATTAAAATTACGACGAGGTCAATTTTTATTTATGTATTATTCCTAAATTGTTCCTAGTTGTGATTCCATTAAGACGGATATATATAAAACAGTAAAACTAGCGCATGTTATGTTTTTTATAGTGAAGAAAGTGATTGATCTTATAAATTAAAGAATATTGAAACTTAAATAAATATCTGTCAGCTTATTAAAGAATAAGTTCACTGAACTAACTTGATTATGTGGATCCCAAATGTAATACACCTTTATATCTATGGATTTCCTTGTTATGATGGTTGTATAATTAATCTTTAAACTTGAAGTTTACCAAAAGTGTCTCTTGTGTGAATTATTATGTTTTGATGTTATTATGACCTATTCTAATTAAGACAACTCAAATGGTATTACTTAGGTACAATATAAGCCATATGGAGATAATTGATTGGTCAACAAAGTATTCATTAGCCTAAAATAATTAGAGAGAATGTTCTAGCGTTCTCAAATATTAATGATTTAAGGAATTATCTGTCCAAAATGAATTGAAATTTGAAAATTATTTTCAAATATCAATTATAAATTAATTACTATCTAACAAGAATGAACATGATTGGATTTATACGAGTAGACACTATATTCATACTCTATATCTAATTGGAACATTAGACGACAAAAGAAATAATTATACATAATAGCCATACATAGATAGGTTGAGTCAAACCACTTTGATATTCCTAATATTTGGGTAGTTATGATATATTGCTAAATGTTAATCTTGATTGATGATTATAAATTATTTAATGAAGAATTAAAGATAAACTAAAAGGAGTTTTAATTTGTATAATTCTAATTATGAATTAAAATTATAATTTATAATCATTACTAACGTATTAGGAACCTAATGGGTCATATATAAAGAGTAGTTAATAAGAGAAAAATGAATTTAACTAAATTGGACTTTATTATAAAGTTTAAGAAACTTTAGGGATCAAATATAAGATATTTGATTTTATTAAAATTAAATTGTAATTATAATTATAGTTTGACTTTATTTATAATTAGAAGATTTAGTTTAATTGAGAAATAAAAAACCATAGTACTTTTTTTAATAGGAAATAAGTATAATGGAGCTATCACTCTTATTTTTCCATCGCAAACATTGAGTTCTTCTTTATTTTATAGATACTGTTAAAGGATGAATTTTTAAACAGCTCGTGATTGACACCTTGTAAAAAAAGTTCTTATAGGAATTCAAATAAGGTACAATTCAATTAGCTTTTATGATTTATTTGTTCAAATTATTTAATTATTGAGATCTGATTGAGAAACTACAAAATTTTACTTTTTTGCTACACCCATGATTAAATTATGGTTAGTTTTCTAATAGTGATATCAGAGCTTCTTTTAATTGTTCAACTTAATTAAATTGCTTGCTTGTTATTGATTTGATAAAAATTAAGGCTTAGAAATATCAATTAGGGCTTTTGTTTTTAATCTAGTTGATTCCTTCAAATTAGTTTTTCTAGAAAGTTAAATATGCTTCTAAAAAACCCACCTTTTTAATTAGGTTTTATAAAAATCTAGCCATGTTTATTCATTGCTTCTGAAAGCATAAAATCAGCTGGCTTTTTTTTTTTTTCTAGTTTTCTACTTCTAAAAACCTGGAAATTGCCATACCTTATTTTATGTTTGAAAATAAAATTGCATGCTCAAATCAGTGTAAAATTTGAATATTGTTCTAGAATTTTGATTGTGGTTTATGAAAAAACATTGAAGCATGTCCTCGCTTAATTTATGAGTTTATTACATTTTCTGGAGATTTTAATTTATATGTGCAATTATATTTGGTCTAAATTAGTGGCAGGATATGCTAGGCATCGCCTATATTGAGCTTCTACCAATAGCAGATATGATCACTAGTGATGGAGCTACTAGGGCGATAGTCGCCTAGAAAACAATGACACCTAAAGAATTGGTAGCCTAAACAAACCAACTAAATTTAAATTAGGTAGATAACTTTCTTAAATCGTTAAATATGCTCAAGACTGTACAGGGGTGCCTTAAGAAGTAACCTAGTCCTATTCTTAATGTGGATTCTTCCAAGAGTGAGAAAAAGTTTTGAAAAGAGTAATAACAAGAAATAGAAGGCTTCTCTTATAGTAGAAAGGCTAAAAGGTGGTGTTAAGAAGAAAAACAATGATAAGGGCATATATTTTCATTATGGAATCGATGGACATCGGAGGAGCAATTGCAAAGCTTATCTTGCTAGCATGGTAGATAAGAAGTTTAATATAACTGTATATTCATGCATGTTTATGATTAAGATTAATGTTTCTACTTTTGTTCCATATTTTTAGGTATTAGATACTGGATGTGGTTCTAATATTTGATATAAGATGCAGATGTTAACAAGGAGTAGATTATTGAGGAAAGGTTAAGTGGATCTATGAGTTGATAATAGAACAAAAGTTGTCACATTAGTTGTAGGAACTTGCTGAATGAGAACTAGATAATTGTTATTATGCTCCAATTTTTACTATAAACATCATTTCTATTTCTTATTTATATTTGAATGGATTTTTCTTGATTATTACGGATAAAATTTGTTCATTTTATAAAGTTGATGTTTATTATAGATCTAGATTACAAATGATTTGTATAAATTAGATCTTAAAAAGCTGTTCCTTAGCATAAATAATAAGAAAAGAAAGTTAAATGACCAAAATCCATCTTATTTATGGAATTGTAGTTTAAGTCATCTCAACAAAACTAGAATCACAAAGTTACATCAGGAAGGATATTTGGATCCTTTTGATTATAAATCATATGAAACTTACGAATCTTGTTTACTGGAAAAATGGCCAAAATACCATTTAGTGGAAAGAGAGAGCATGTTAATAAGTAACTTAAGCTTATATATTAGATGTATATGGAGCTATATCCACTTGCACTAGCGTTTAAGACTCAGATTTTATTATATTATTTAGATGATCATTTAAGATATGGTTATGTGTACTTAATGAAACTAAATTCTAAATCATTGAAAAGTTTAAAGAATTTATACTTCAGATCCAAAAATAAACTAGCAAAAGTATTAAAACACTTAGATCTTGTTCAGTTGGTGAGTACTTAGACTATAGGTTTCTTAGTTACTTAAGAGAGAATAAGATTCTCTTACAATAGACTCCTATTGGAAATCCACAACAAAATGGAGTGTCTTAGATGAGAAATCAAATCCACAACAAAATGGAGTGTCATAGATGAGAAATCATACTCTATTAAATATGGTACATTATATAATAAGTCATGTATTCCTTTCGTATCCTTTTAGGGATATGCCTTTGTTATTGCTACTTACCTTCTAAATATAGTTCCATACAAATCAATTGGTAAGACACCATGTGACATATAGAATGATAGTAGACCTAAGTTATCACACCTAAAGATATGGGGATGTGATGTTTATGTTAAGCGTGCAACATCTGATGAACTTTAAACTAAATAAGATAATTACAAATTTGTGAGGTATTTGAAAGAGAGTTTTAGATATCAATTTACCATCCTTTTGAGCAAAAGGTGATATGATACATTCCTAAAAAGAGAATTTATTCTTAAGGGAAAGTAGTAGGAGTGAGATAAAACATAGAGAAGTTCGAGAGCTACAAATTCATAACCATATGCAACAGGAACCTCAAGTCGATAGATATACTATACAACAAAGGGTTCAAGAGACACAAAGTCCATGACACACTAGTAGGATATGTCATCTCCCAATTAGAACATATTTATATATTAATAAAGGGAAAGACAATGTATTGCTCATAGATGATGAGGTTACTACTTTTGAAGAAGAAATGTCAGACATTGATTTTTTAAAATGACATAAAGCCATAAGATCTAAAATAACGTCCATGTATGCTAACCAAGTATAGAATTTGGCAAATGCTCTTAATGGTATTGTACCTGTAGGAAGCAAAGAGAAAAACTTATATAGATAGCAATATACACACGTATAAAGCAAGGATAGTAGCTAAATGTTACAAAAAAAGGAAATTGATTTTTATGAAACCTTTTCACTAGTACTGATAAGATCTCATCTTAACATATTATTTGATATTATCTCCTTTTTTAAATTTATTTTTGTGCTTAAATGTTAAAATTAATGTTTGATTTGTTTTAGGAGATGAAGAGTATAGATTGCATCAAATCGGGACATTATTGGTGATAATTACAAAATTTTGGATGAAGTGGATAAAATTGATCACTTAAAGAGTTGGAGTTTAACTGAAAGACTTTGCCTTATCCTTATCATATAGGAATTTGAATTTATTTTAGATAGACATCTTTATAAGTTAGATTTAAATTAGGATCAGATTAGAAAACAAAAGGGACGCTCCTCAAAGTAGAAAGAGGTTCTTGATTCGTACGTTTTTTTTTCAATTCTTTATCTTTCTTCTATTTTTGTTATTGGAGTAAAAGCCATGTATGGCTAAACGCATCATTCTGATTCAAGGGGATTCGATATTCTATTTATAACCTTGTGAGGTTTTGTGTTCTTAACTTTTATTCATGTTTTAATTCAAGTATTTCTTGATTTGAGTTCTCATATTTCATGAATAATTAATATTTGATTAATAAGATAATTTAATTTAATATTGATTATTCTATTGCTATCTAGGAATTCAATGATTTGTAATTATCATGAAGGATTGATACAAGTAGCAAATAGGTTATTTATGAATTTCCATATTTAACTTATGATAAACAAGAAATATAAATTGAATAGTTGTAGCTGTTTTGATTATTTAATTTAAGGTTTAGTCTTTTTCACGAAGTTTATTGCTATCATTTATTTGATATGGAACGCTATCACACCTAGTCAATGGATGATAAGTTTTGGTTTGGAAGCTGGTTTTGAACCAATTAATTTAGTAAAATTTGAGACTTATTATAACTATCCTAATATGTTTCAGACTAACTTTTTAAATCATGAAAATATTCTTTTTGAACCAATGATCAATGTCACAATTAGATGAGATCTTTCTTTTAAATCGGAGTTTGGTAATCTTGACCTTCTTACTTTTATATTTAGTTGATTTAATTTGATTTCTTATTAATTTTAGTTATTCAGTTACTTAAATAAAACTTATTACTTGAAATTAAGAAACTAGTGTTTAGTTCTAGCAGGCCCCTATCCTGTAATAACTAGGCGAGCTGCCTAACACTCCACAGTGGCTCTCCAGTCAATATCCAAGTCGGCTTAAAAGTTCTTGTGAAGCTAAGCCTATTACCCTTGTTAAGGAAATGCTTCAATTCATAATAAGAAATGTAAACAATGAAGTTCTTTTTTCAATTTATTAAAAAATTTCAGTAGCACAACGATTATATTTTGACATCCCAAAAATTTCAAAGTCCCTGTAAAAGTTCAAAACAATTTTATTATCACATCAATTTCTCAACTCCAAATTGTGGACTTCAAATCCACTCACATATAGTCTCAAATAGTTACATCAATAAACTTTGAAAAGCTAAAACAAAGTCATGCATTCCATTAAAAAACCTTGAGAAACATCCATTCTTTATACAAATGTACTTTCCAAAACATGTTCAAAGATATGCAACAGTTTTAAAAATATGTACAAGGCAAAAATGCCTACACAATAACACTTGATGAAGTTGACTACTCGCAAAGTGGAGTCCCTATTACTGAAGCCCCTAAGTATGCACCTGGGAGGTTTTATTTAAAAACAGAAATTAAAAGGTGAGTTAAACGAGCTCAGTGAGTATTATTGGTTTCAAATAAAAACATCTACATAAATATTAACCTCCATAAAAGAAAACAATTTCTTTTCTTTTCAAGTAATAACCAATGTTCTTACAAAACACATTATTTTCTTTTTATAAGATTAATGCATATGTAAAACAAAATATATAAATTTTTCTGAGATCAAGTTCCACTTTTCTCATAAATTATACAACGATAGCAATCACTAATTTTTTTTGCCATATGGTACCCTTAGGTTTAAGGCCATGAAGCTGGTTTTGCATAGCTTACGCGTGCCGGGTTAACCTCTATATACCGATTATTATAAGCTGATTCTTCATCGCTTACCTATAATGATGCTAGCATTACATGTAAATCAGCGGTTACGGAGCTGGTTCTGCATCGCTTACCCATAACAATGCTAGCACAATATATACTCCACTCGTGCAGAGGGCGACTCATAAGACATACTGACAGACACAACACCACCCATGTTAGTGACAGACGCCCTCCAAACATCCTCATACACATTAGGACGTACTCTGATCGATATAATCGTATGTATAAAGAATTACAACATACTATAAGCTAAATCATAATTAATACAAAAGCGTGCCTAGTTTCAATACCAATTCAAAACATATTCAAAATCCATTTCTATGCCAATTCAAAGCATATGCAAATTCCAATCCAATGAAAATTCAAAGCGTGTGTACATCTCATTAGCTTCCAAGTGCATTCAAAACTCAATTCAATGCTAAATCAAAGCATATGTAAATCTCATGAAGATTAACATTTAAATTCAAGTAGTAGCACCAATGGAATTATTTATAAACATACATTTCATAGTAAGGTAAAAACTATCTTAACATATCAATTTAAATACACACTCACTATTTTTTGTTTATCATAAACCACCCTTACGTGTTTGGTGCTTTTACTTTATTAGTCTCGAGTCTACGGTGATGAAAAAACTTTATTGTCTTACTCAGCTCCGAGGGAGACCCCTGAAGGGTTCCTAAAACCTGCCAAGTACATCCATAACTTACTACCTTGTTTTACATATTTTATGACGAAGGGCTTAGCCAAATCTTAGTAATTTGTAGTATTAAAATTTTTCTTTCTTTTCATTCAACCATTGAACAACTTCCATGATTTATAAATGCTGTCTTCTTTCCATTTAAATAATGTACATAGTATATACCTACTGTTTTCCTTACGTTGAACCATTGAACTATATACAACATACAAGCTGCCATTGAACAACTATTAAGCCATATATATAGCATCTACATTCTACTAATTAATACCCGTTAAATAACATACATAAGATATGGGTATACATGCTGTTTTCCTCTCCATTTACTATGTTGTTTTTCTCTTCATTTAACCATGCCTCCATTTGTTCCTTAATGTTCACACATCAAACGTTCCAATTAGGTTTTGAAGTCTTCTAGACATTTGCTCCCTTATGTATCTAGTTTTCATATCATAAAAAATAATGCCATTTCAACTTCTAAATTATGAAACATGTAACAAAAATCACAAGTTACTTTAAGATAGGGATAGTATCAGGTTACTATAATCAATCTCAATTTTCAATATCATTCAGTTAGAATTAGGTCTAGGTCTAGGTCTAGGTCTCTTCTAGATTTTTTTAATAGTCTCTTCTAGATATTTTTAGTACTATGTCTTAGGTTTCATTTACAATTACAATCACCCAATTTGGAGTTCTGTAGACTAAGTTATGGCCAAAACACTTGAACTATTTAAGGAAACTGAGATTCCTAATACATAATTTCACTAAACATAGTTAGGAAAACTTACCACTTTCTTCAAATCATGCTCAACCATTCACGCAATTCATAAGGAAATTCATGTTTTTAGTTTAAGCATTCACGTGACTAGCTAAAGAGGATGAAAAAGAGTGGTTTAACGTACCTAAAATCAGATGGTAGTGTGTAACACCCCATTACCCTAGGGTACGTACCGGGACCCCCGTAGGTCATTCCGACACATATCCTAAGATAACGGAGCGTTACGTG
>JAOQML010134159.1:0-16652 GCA_027568935.1 Erythroxylum urbanii | reverse complement strand
AATGAAATATATGTATGATTCTGTGCATGATTATGATCACTGTTAAGTTTCACGTTGCATCTGTTGATCAAATAATTTTGAGGTTTAAGAAGCAATTGATGTTTACGTTTGGGTGATTCTGACCTGAGATTTGAATGAATGAGAGCGGTTGGAAGGTTAATGGATTGCATTAAATAAGGTAGATGCAAAAGGGAAAATACAGAGGAAGAATATCATCTGTGATGACGTCACAACACAGAGGCAAGGAAAATTTAGAAGGAGAACATCATCTGTGATGACGTCACAACACAGAGGCAAGGAAAATTTAGAAGGAGAAGTATCGTCTGTGTTGACGTCAGAATACAGAGGAAAGGATGAATAAAGAGTAGACGTATCCTCTGTGCTGACGTCAGAACACAGAGGAAAGGATGAATAAAGAGTAGAAGTATCGTCTATGATGACGTCAAAATACAGAGGAAAGGATGAATAAAGAGTAGAAGTATCCTCTATGCTGACGTCAGAATACAAAGGAAAGGATGAATAAAGAGTAAAAGTATCGTCTGTGATGACGTCAGAACACAGAGGACACGTCATCACACAGAAGATAGAACTTAGGAGATAGACCAAAGACGATAAGTGGTCAACACAGAAGATAAAAGTCAACTACAGAGGATAGAACACAGAGGATAGGACACAGATCATAGGCCAAGGATTATAAGAAGGAGTTAAGAAGTTATATTAGTTAAAGAATATCGTCTTTGTTACTGTACAAAGATTCGTCTGTGTTACTGTTCACGAACTTCGTCTGTGTTACTGTTCACAGACTTCTTCTATGTTACTGTTCACAGACTTCGTCTGTGTTATTGTTCACAACTTCTTCTGTGTTACTGTTCACGATTTATTTTCTGCCCCAATTTTGACCCTTCAGAAGATACAATTGGTCTTTGAGGTCTTCATGGAAGTTGTATCTTTTGAAGTTGTCTTTCAAACTATCCAAAGAAACTCTAAATTAGATGCCTATAGAAAAAATTATGCTAATAGCCCCGAAGCAGGTATATGTGTATAAATGGGGACTCACCAACGCTGTTCCTTGAGGTATTCAAGTTGAAATGGGTAAATAGACTAGTCGACTATCATTGTATTAATCGACTATTCGAAGAGCGGAGCTGAGCGTAGAAAGTGGAGTTTTGAATGCAAGTATAGTTGATGAATGTATGTTATCCGAATGCGATCGTGGGGCTCCAGAAACGGGGTCCGATACCTTATGGTATCAGAGCAAGAAGATGAACTGATAATAATTAAGGTACTCTCTATTGGAAATAGCTCAAGTATTATGATTATAAGCAAGCATGAAAGTCAGACTCCGGAAACGGGGTTTGACACTATAGGATCGATATCTGCTCTTTTTACTACAGGTCACAACCAGCGCAATTGTAGTTTTTGAGCATAAAATAAGTAGTTAAGTTTTATCATCAACAAGTTTTTGACGTCGTTGCTGGGGATTAATTGTTGAGCATCATGTTTAATTTAGATTAATTTGATTTAAGAGTTTTTTATACTTTTCCTTGTGTATTTGTCAGTGCATGAATACAAGGAATATGCGAAGATCGACATAAATTAGTAAAGAAGAAGTTTGGGGTATAAAGTAGAGACAGATCAATACATCTTAGAATGTGGAATGAGAAATCTAAATGGTAGATGCCGAGAAGAAATAGAAAGAACAATCGTGGAAGATAATTATTATAGGGAGTAAGGAACTTTTGAAAATTACAATAAAGCGTAGTATGGTTGGAGAAGTACCATTTCTTATTGGAACATGTACACTGCGAGATGGTAGAACCACCCAAATAATGTAAGTACTCACATGGGACATCAAGACCTATTTGAATTTCAACAAGATCAAATTAAAGCGATGGAGAGTAAGTTGGACAAGTTTATGGAGATGTTTGGTTCTAAATTGGTAGCTCAAGAAGAGAACCAGAAGAGGATGTTTTCCAGCCAGAAGGAAAGTCAGAAGAGACTAGAAAAGAAATTTGATCAAATTCTTAAAAAACATCTCGCTTCTATTCACAACCTGAAGATTAAAGTAAGATAGCTTTCTCGTGAATTTTGTAAGAGAAGTGTGGAAGAATCTATGAGAAACATAAAATTGCATCAACTAGAGAAATATGAGGCTATCATACTTAAGAATGAGGAAGAGCTATAAAAACCAATGGAACACCATGTTGAACCCTACTTTATTGAAGAACAAGAGACAAAAAAAGAAATTGAAGAAATGAATGCTAACCCTCCCTATTGTTCACCAGTTCTTAATATACCAAAGGTGAATATGGAAAAAGCTTGGGTAAATGTTCATGAAAAGAATTATATCTTTTGGATTGATGATGATCAGGAGGCATTTAACATAAATGATGTATCTAAGAATCCAAAGGATAGTAGCTCAATCAAGATAATTGATGTGTTCAAATCTTCTGAAGAAAAAACAAACGAAGAATAGATGACAACAGACAGCGAGTTTAAAGAAGTTATGAAAATCACTGTTCATAAAAGGAAGAAGCAGAGGAGACAAAGGTGATTAAGGAAGAAAGAGAGCAACTCACCTTGGTATAGGACAAACTGTTTGATTCAATGGAAGATTCAAAGAATTTTGTTATTCCCTATTTTATTGAAAGTTTGTTAATGAAAAGGACATTGATGAAATTAATTGGTTTGCTCGATCTTATCAATATTGTCCTTTTGTTCATTTTTCAATTTGTAGCATACTTACAGGCTACAAAACTGATGTTGAACAAAAAAGGTGGAACCAAGCCACTTATAATTGATCCTGGATGAGTTTCCAATGAAAAGAGTGTTGAGCTACCAACGTTAAAAGAAGTGCTGCATAGGAGACAATCCATGGAATTTTATTTCATTTTGATTAATTTATTTAACTATTTGTTTTTTTCTTTCTTTAGTTATGATTATTTTTTAATTGAGTTTGATTGATGTTCATGTTGATTTTGTTTGAATTTCAACTTTTTTTCTTTTCAAATTTCTTGTTGATGATATTATCTTGAATTGTTTATAAGATTTGGGATCAAAGAGAATTCATTTAAGCTTATAAGAAGGTTTGAAATTGTGAGGATCACTAATTCTCACGTTTGTAGGAATTGAAGTGAATCCCACAAGTGTCCCACCGATGTGGGTTTTCTCTCTAGAAACTGGAAATGTCTCCAAAAGGTTTCTAGAGAGAAAACCCACATTCGTGGGAATTGTGGGAATTCCCACAAGTGTGGGAATCAGATCTAGAGGGAAACTTAAAGTTTTCCTCCCCTTTTTTTCTGTCACCCTATCTTCAAATTTTCACCCCCTCTCCCACACTCGTAGGAATTGTGGGAATTCCCACGAGTGTGGGAATCACATCTAGAGGGAAACTTAAAGTTTCCCTCCCCTTTTTTTCTGTCACCCTATCTTTAAATTTTTACCCCCTCTCTCTCTAACCTATGAAATTCTCTCCTCCTACTCTCTAACATTCTTGAATTTTCCTCTAGATTCTTGGTATTTTTTTCAACTCTTTCATTATTCTTACAATCCTTTCATCTTTTCATGCATTATTCATTCAAAAACACAAGAATTGGGTAAGATTTTGCTCTCTCTCTTTTAAATCTAAATTTCACTCTCTTTCTCATTTTTTACAAATTTTCTTCTTGCAATGGCACCACCAAAGAAGATGATGGCTAAGAAACTAGATGACGAACTCCAACTTCAAGTTTTCGATAAAGGTAAGCTCAACTTAGTAGTAACCTATCGAGCCCTATTTTTGATTTACTTGGAAGAAGAAGGTACAAGATTTCACGACTTTAGGAGTAGAGAAATAGTCACTCCTAGGTATTTTGATTTTGAAGTACTAGAGAACACAGGAGTGAGACAACAACTTGAGCAACTAGTTACAAACGTAGGGTGGAATAGGTTTGTTTGATACGATATACCTATTTATACCACTATAACCTTAAAGTTTTTCACAACAATCCAGTATAACCTTAAAATGGATGTGTTTTGGTTTAGGTTAGTGGGAAATGTTTCTAAACTTGATTATCCTGTAACGCATGAAATTTTCAGTTTCTCAAATGAAAAAATTCTAGATGGTCATATTGATTTTCATATTGATTACTATTAGAAAACTCTCATAGGTGAAGAACAGTTTGACTCACGCATTGCACTGAATTCTTTAATCTATGGTGTCGAACATTTGCTATTGCATAAATATATATGTCTAACTGTGTTTAATAAAACAAAAAGCAACAAATGCTCAGCCAAAGAGAATTCTTTATACGGTGCATGGATCAAAAAATTAAAATTAACACACCTTCTAGGATTTTTCGATCACTAGTGAGTGTAATTAATAAAAAGAGTTTGTCTTTTAGGGTGTCTTATATTACTTTTGCTTTGGGTGTGTTTTATAATGTTAATATGGAGAATTTGCGTACTACTCCCCATGATATGTTTGACATAGCCTATTTGAGGTGCTCTATAATTGTGGAGGTTCATTCTATGGAACTCCGCAATCCTTAGAAGTGCATTGCAGTGAGGAGCAAGAGGGGCACTAGTATAGTCACATCCTAACCCTCCATAACTCGCACAACTCTGAAGCACAAGGAGGAAGCAGTAGAAGCAAAACCAAGTGAACTGGTAAAGGTTGATCGATTTCAACAAATCCTCGTTTAAATGGCTGCAAGCTAATAATAGATGACATCCCAACTTGATGACCTCATCACTCAAATGTCACAGGTTTATAAGGAGCAATGCAGCTTGAAGAAAAGGTTCCTCAACTTCTGCCAATGGACTAACTTTGAAGCTCCTTCACCTACACCTTTGCAACCATCATCTCCATATGCCACTTCTTACCTTAAACTTTTCATTTGTGTCATTTTCTTTTGTTTAATTTCCTGTCATTTCTATTTGGTTTGAT
Organism: Erythroxylum urbanii; assembly: GCA_027568935.1. Lineage (NCBI taxonomy): Eukaryota > Viridiplantae > Streptophyta > Magnoliopsida > Malpighiales > Erythroxylaceae > Erythroxylum > Erythroxylum urbanii. The sequence continues at coordinate 11,725 of JAOQML010134159.1, read as the reverse complement.
TTTATTTTCTTTTGTATGGTTTTATGTCTTTTGTTTATTTTATTTGAGGTCATTTTCTTATTGGTTGTTTTTTGTCACATTGATGACAATGTGATCTTTAAGTGTAGAGAGGTTTCATTAACTTTCTTAATTCCATTCTTTGTATTTTGTTAATTAGGATGCATGTTTAGGCATATTATATATGCTTTGTGTTAGCAATGGTGTTTTATGTTAGCAGTGAAACCGTACTTGAATCGCTCTGATAAATATTGTCATAAAATTCTCATATTAGTTAGAATTAGATTGAATGCATGCTTGAACTCGGATTAGGCTACTTAAGCAAAAAGTGAACCATACAGAGTGATGAAAAGTAGTTAGTTACATAAACTTATTCGTAAATTGACATTTGAATAATGAGGTAGTGTATAGATGCATAATGAGTTTTCATTTGAGCCAAAGTGAGGATTGAGCCATATGACTCTATCTATAGTCATGTCATTTCTTTGTTGAGTGTTACTTCCTTTGGTTACTACCTTAAGAACTTGCTCTGAATCGGTTTGAATCTACTAGATGCATGCTTAATAGAGATGATTTAGGCTCTTTTTGGGTTAACGCTTGACTTAAATAACCTACCCATTGATTATCCCTTGCTATCCCCATTGAGCCTTAACCTTTTGTTTCTTGAAAACACAAAAATTTTTAAAACTTTAAACTCCATTATCCTACCCTTTCATAAGCTTAGTAAAGTAATAATACATTAGCTGGGATTGTGTTAAAAAAATTTTCGAGTTGAGTTGAGTATATTTCTGCCTGTGGATTATAGTGTATATAATTGCTTTTATATTCATAGTTCTTCTATGTGTGAACAAAAATGAAAAAAAGATTGTTGAAAAGAAAAGAAAAAGAAAGGACAAGGAACAGGAAGAACAATCGAGTAGCATAAATGAGTGCAATGTACTATATTAGTTATGTTTGGATGTTTCGGAGCTATGTTTTCTTATCCCATTTTATCTGTTCTTTTTTACTTTACTTATGCTTGTGTTTAACCCTCTTTCCCTTCTTTTGACCCACCTTAACCCTTACCAAATTACAATCTTAAACAAGCCCTTTTGATCTATTTATGCATGCAATCATTGTAGAGGAGAATTGGTGCATTATCAAGCCTATGATAGTATAGTTTCCTATAGCAAGTTTGAACAAAACACTAACCCATAAACACTTGAGAGAAGTGATTGAAAACCTTCAGGAAAATTCATTCTGCACCTTTACTTATCTTTGAATGATTATGTAAATTATAAGTTTGCTTATGTACACCAATGAAAAAGTAGTCATGATATATGCATTAACTTAATATTTGAGTTGGCTTGAATTTGAGAGATTGCATGCTTTGATCTTTGTGAAAATGAAGTGGTAGAATTGATTGGCTGTATTTATTTTGCCTGAGGACAATCAAACATTCAAGTTTGGGGATGTTGATAGGTGTGCATTAGGATACATTTTTTTAGGTAATTGATATGTGTTTTTTAGCATAATTGTTGATTATTGTTCTAGTTTAAGATTCATTTTGTATGCTTTCATTAAGTTTGATTTTCATTGTTGTTCTTGTGTGTTTAATGTTAAATGAGGGCAAGAATTGACTATTTTTAGGTAGGAAGAAGGAAAGAGCAACTTGGATGGTGAAGTAAAGATCAAAGAGGAGAAGAAATGAGGAGTGCATATGTGACCAATTTTCACGTTCGTGGGAATCATGAAAATTCCCACATCATGTGGGATTTATAGAAGAAAATGAGAGATGCATCTATGACAAATTCCCATGCTCGTAGGAATCATGCCAATTCCCAAGTTCATGGGAATTGTAATCTGAAGCAATCCGTAAGGCTTCATTAAACCTAGGATTTTTGGACTATAAAAACATCATTAAGCCTCCATCTTCAAGAGAGACGACACCCACCTATAGAAACACCATTCTTGAGTAAAGAACATATGTTTGGAGCATCGAGGAAGGATTAAAGACAAGGTCATCATCAAGATTGGGAAAAATGGTACATCAACACCAAAATTCCAGATTTTGAAAAAGAAGAGAAGAAGTCTTATATTCAATTTTTTGTCACTTTAATTTCCTCCTTTCTTTGTAAAAATGGTTTATTTGATTATTGATGATGTTATGAATACTATGTTAGGCTAATTTCATAATAGGGATTGCTTTTGAATTATTTTGTCAAAACTCATATTTTATTGGATTGAATGAAGTGTCTTTGATGATTATTGTTCTTATTTGTCATCTTGCATCAAATTGAGAGAGTGAGTGAGATGAGATTCGTGTAAGATTGTACAAAGAGAGTTGGTGACCTATAGACTAACAATCATTATTTCAATTGAATAATTAGAAGAGAGGTCTCAATTAGTCAATTGATCACCCATAGGATAGCATAATAACTAGTTGAATCGGTAGAGTCATTGGGTAGGTTGAGAGATCGTTCAATCGATTCCTGTTAATTCAATTAGGGCAAAATAGTTACACCTTGAGAGAGGGTAATTAGTACATTCAAAAATCTAAAGTAAGACACAATTTAATCAATAAAATAGGAGGGAGACAAAATAAGTAAAAAGTAATCTCTAGCATTTAGATTTTTTAATTCAGCTTTTCTGCAATTGCGGTATTGTCCATTGTTTACATTAGTCTCTTTTAATTTTAATTTAGTTTTTCAGATTATTTTCACTTCACAATTTAGTTTCTTAAACAAAGTTGTGTCTAAATTAATCAATGTCTAGGCGTCAATCCTAGTGGGATCGATATTCACTCTTTTCACTACAGGTCATGACCTTTGCACTTGCGATTTTTGAGCGTAAAATAAGTAGATTGGTTTTACCATCAACACATATCATTGGAACTTCTATGTTAATATAGTTTCTTTTAATTTTTATTAAAAAAGAAAAGAAAAAGAAAAAGAAAATAAAAGACGAGGAAAAATGTTTATGTTTAAATAAAAATATCTAGGAGGAGGTGCATATAGTTTGCAAAGTTATTTGTGATTAATGTATCCTCCTAAAGTTTTAATGAATGGGTTATTTCAGTATGTTAGATATGAGGTAGATGTTGGCTTGGAAAATTCACTCTTTATGGTTTCAATGTATTGTCATCAATTGTATGAGTGATCCCTTCAGATTGGTATATGCTTTATGTGTTTTATGTGTGAGAACTAAATTGACTTGTGCACTAGATAATATACTAGGTGTTACTTTTGTTTCATTGTCTTTGACAGCTTTCATACTACTTTACCTAAATACATCTCACCTTACCTTTACCTACATTATAACCTTAAAAAGTCCTTTGATTTATGATTTTGCACGTGAGAGCTAAATTGAGTTGTGAAATATAATTGTTGCATTCGTCATAGCTGATAGTACCTAGTTTTGTATGAGTGTTAACTTGTGCACTTGATAGTATACTGAGTGTTACTTTTGTTTCACTAACTTTGATGGCTTTCATGCTACTTTACCCAAATACATTTGACCTTGCCTTTACCCACATTATTGATAGTTGTGATTTGTATGATATTTTAGGGTTCAATTTGTTAAGTATTTTAAGTTAAATCGATTGTTTAGTGTGTATTTATGTTTTAATTGTGTTAGTTTATATGTTTAAGTATTCTTTATGGGTTAGTATGAATCTTTAAGTGTTTTTTATAGGTTAGGACCAAAAACATGGCCCGTGGTCTTAGCATAACAGGCCACGATTGTGACAGAAAGAGACCAGTTGGCAGGACCTAGACCACAATCGTACACTTTGGGCCATGAACATGATAGAAAGGGTTAGGCGCTTGCTATAATTGTGGCAAGCAGGGCCACAATTGTGACCTGCATTGGGCTAACACAAAAACTCGAGTTTCACAAGATGTTTTGGACTGTTTTGACCCTGAATCAACCTTAGTGCTTCCAAAATATAAATACACCACAAATCAGACAATCTGGGATAGAGCATTTTTCATCAACCAAAACCCTAGAGAGTTTATTGATAGATTAAGGAAGGAGACGAAGGAAGAGAGACACAAAGAAGAAGCTTAACAAGAAGTACTTCCTGAAATAGGAGGTTTCCCGCTGTCGTTGCCTCCTTTATTTCGTTCTCAATGCATAGTTTGGTTATTTCAATTTTATTAATGTATAGAATTGAGATAGTTGTCGAGAATAGGTTGGGTTGAATGTTGAGTTTTTATCTATACTCACCTTTGGGATTTTTTGTCTTTGATATTAATGAAATTTGATTTATTGTGTTTTATTGAATTAATTGTGATTTAATTTCTGTTATTAATAATTCGGTAACAAACTCAAACGGTGAACCGAGTGAATATCATCAAATGGGGCTAATGAGAGTTAGGTAGTTTGATAGAAAAGAATTGAATCAAACCGTTAAATTTGAGTACTGAGATCGTGTATAGGTTTTTGGTAGGTTTTTCGACAATTTCAGAACTAATTAGGTTATAGGTCAATTGTGAATCGAGAGATCACAATTCTATAATTTGAATTAGGGATTATACATTAGGGTTAAAGATTATAACCTGAGAGAGAGTAATCCACTCTAGGACTATCTAGACCCAGTAATTTGTTAAATACATAATTAATTAGAGTTTCATTAAGGTCAGATAAAGCCCCCTTTCTCTCAATTGGTAGTTCCTAAGTTGATTTTCGATTGGGTTGTTGAAATTTCTATTTTATTTATATTTCTGAATTTTATTCTCATAATTGATTGTCTGATTGATTAATTTTTTGCATTATTTGTTTATTTTGAATTGTTATAATTTGGTTTAGGCTTAGATTTTAGGATTAGATTAACCCTTCTTATAGGATCGATACCTTATATACTATATGAATGACCCGTGCACTTGTAAAAATATTGAGGTTAAAAATATTAAAATTTAGCATACGTAAACTTGCGATTAAGTTTTTGGCGTCGTTGCTGGAGAGGCGATTAGTTTAATTCTTTAGTCTAAGGATTTTTCACTATCTTTTGTGTTTTAAAAAAATGGGACTTAATGTAGAGACACAACAACACATCTTAGAATGAGAATGAGGCATCTGAAGAGTGAAATGCTAAGAAGAGGTAAAAACAACGATCATGGAGGATGTATATCATAGGGAGCAAAGGACTCTTGTAGAATTCAATGAGCCCTAATTTGGTTAGGGAAATCATCATCTATATATGAACCCTGCCACCCCAAATTCTATTAGTCCAATAACGTAGGGAATCATTTAGGACATCAAGACCTAGTTGAATTTCAATATGATGAATCCAATTCATAGGATTCCAAGCTGGACAAAATCATAGATAAGCTCATGGATATGGAAGAGAACCTGAAGAGACTAGAAAAGAAGTTTGAATAAGTAACAGAAGGGCATGCATCTTCTATTTTTAATCTAGAGGTTTGAATAGGCTAACTTTCTAGGGAATTTTGTTAGCAAAGTGTGGAAAATTGTCTACACAGCATGAAAGTAAATTCAATAGGGCCATGTCAGGCTATCACATTTAGGAATGGGGTAGAGCTAGAAGAACTAGTGAGAAATCAAGCTAATCCTGACCCTATAGAAGCTAAGAACTCAAGAAACAGGATGGAAACCCCTCATACTATCTGCGAGATCTTAATACACCACTTTTGAACATCGAAAAATCTAGGATAGATGTCCATGCAAAGAACCCTACCCTTGGATTTATTTTGATGAAGAGACATTCAACATGAACGATGTATTTTAGATTCTGAAGGTTAGTAGCTCATCCAGGATAATTGATGTGTTCGAATCTTCTGAAGAATTAGAGGACGAAGAATAGATGACAACAAACATCAAGTTTAAAGAAAGTATAGAAGTCTCTGCTTAGGAAGCAGAAGAAGTACAGGAAATGAAGGTGATTAAGGACGAAGGAGAGCAATTCACCTTCGTACAGGACAAACTGTTGGATTGAATGGAAGATTTAGGGAGTTTCGTTATTCCCTATTTTATTAACAGTTTGTTAATGAGAAGGACATTGATGAAATTAATTGATTTTCTCAACCTTGTCAATATTGTCTTTCTTATCATTTTATAATTTGTAGCTTACTCACAAGCTACAAAACTGATGTTAAGCGAGAAGGGTGGAAGCAAGATGCTCATAATTGATCTTGGCTAAGTTTTAAAGGATGAAGTTTAAGCTAATGACCATAAATTAGCATGTTTAGTAGTTAAATTTAAATTATTGTGTGGTTAGGTTTGTTTTAAATTCTTGAATAATTTTGAATGATTTGGATTGCTAATTTTTTTACTCTCTTGAATCACTTATAAGATAGGGAAATACTCTCAATGTCAAGCAGATTTGGTCTCAACAATATCGCCATCACCACCTCTATCGCTAAAAACAGTTTCATGTTTTATCTCTTTTCTTTTCATTTTTGTTAGTATTTTATTCTTATTTTTTTTGTATATCATGTTTTATTTTCCCCTGGTGTGTTTATGTACCCTTCTTACATTGAGGACAATGTGTGGTTCAAGTGTAGGAAGGGTTGTGCATTTTACCTTGAATGTGATTTTGCATATGGTATGATAGTGTTAGGTTGCATTTTGTGAATTGTTTGAATGTGTCAATGGCTCAGATGGATTGAAATTTATTTAATTTTGAACATAGTCTACTAGCTTGTGAATAATCATTAGCTCGCAAAATTAGTGAATTAGGAGTTTTTGAATAAATATACAACTTAATTAGGATTTGGTGTAAATTTAGCACCCTATAGGTTGTCACATTCATTCATAATTTGAGATCTTTTAACTTAAGTAGCTTAACCATTTTTTTCATGGAAATGAGTAGCTTAAATTACAAGGTGGGTAATAAATATTTAATTAAAAATTTATTATTTGTTATTAAATAAATCACTATTTCGCTGGCCTTCAAGTTATGAATAGAGCTAGTAACAAGTTGAAAACCTGATATAGCCGAGTAACTGGATCCACATGGATCACAAATGTGTGCCTTCGCATCAAAAAGCTATAATGATGTTTCAACCAAACGGTTTAATAAAAACATGACTTAGTTGAGTAACCATATCGACATTAATTACTAATGTTTGCTTCTATGTAAAAAGACTAAGCCTATGTTTAAGAATAAAAAAATGTGTCTCCTTAATAAAACGTACCGGACTTGTAATAAGCCTGACTTTTCATGAAAATATACTTAGGAATAGCTACAAAGCCTGAAGGACCAAAGAATTATTAATGTGTGTGTGCAATTGAAAAGGGTAAATAAATTAATACTTAGATCTCGATTAAATTGTATATTTAGTTCAAAGCCCCTAGACATAGATTTTGCATGTTAAGATGTAACTTATATAATTCTATTCAAGATTAAATTTATTTTATAAATTCAAAGCCATTGCCTCATTATTGCATTGTGTGTTAAATGTAGGGATGTTGAAAGTTATGAATTGCATGATGTTTTAGGGCTCAATTTGTTAAATATTTAATGTTAAATTGAGTGTTTAATGTGTATTTATGTTTTAATTTTGTTAGTTTATGTGTTTAACTATTTTTTATGGGTTAGTATGAATCTTTGAGCTTAAATGATATATTTTTGTGGTACCTTGATGTGTTTGTTAGTGTTTTAGGGTAAACATCAAAGAACGAAGAAGTTTCGGACCAAAAACATAGCCTACGACTGTGGCACGATCGTGAAAAAAAGAGACGAGTTGACAAGACCCAGGCCACATTCACGCGCTTTGTTCTATGATTGTGAAAGAAAGGGTTAGGCGCTGGCCACGATAATGACTTACATCGGGCTAACACAGAAACTCAAATTTTGCAAGAGTTTTCAGACCGTTTCAACCCCGAAGGCTTTCCAAAATATAAATATATCATTAAGGGAAAGATGAAGCAGTTTAGGATAGAGCCTTTTGCATCGGCCGAAATTTAAAACCCTAGAGAGTTTATTGAGAGATTGAGGAAGGAGACGAAGGAAGAGAGGCACGAAGAAGAAGCTCGACGTGAAGTACTTCCTAAAATAGAAGGTTTCCTGCTGTCCCTGCCTCCGCTATTATGTTCTCAACATATTTTTCCAGTTATTTCAATTTTATTATAATATAGAATTGAGATAGTTGTTGAGAATAGGTTGTGTTGAATGTTGAGTTTTTGTCTATACTCACCTTTGCGATTTTTTGTCTTTGATATTAATGAAATTCAATTTATTTTTTATTGAATTAATTGTGATTCAATTTATGTTCTTAATAATTTGGTAACAAATTGAGAGGAGTGAATATCATCAAATTGGGCTAACAAGAGTTAGGTAGTTTGATAGGTAAAGAATTAAATCAAACCATTAAATTTGTGTAGTGAGCGATCGTGGATAAGTTTTTGGAAGGTTTTTAGATAATTTCAGAACTAATTTAGGTTTTGGGTCAACTATGAATCGAGAGATCACAATTCTACAATTTGAATTAGGAATTATACATTAGGGTTAAAGATCATAACTTGAGAGAGAGTAATCCACCCAAGGACCGTCTAGACCTAGTAATTCAATAAGTGTATAATCAATTAGAGTTTCATAAAGATCATATAAAACCCCCCTTTTTATCAATTGGTAGTTCCTAGGTTGTTTTTCGAATGGGTTGTGCAAATTGCTTTTTTATTTATATTTTTGAATTTTAATTCTTGTAACTGATTGTTTGATTGATTAATTTTTTCATTAGTTATTTATTTTGAATTTTTATGATTTAGTCAGCCTTAGATTTTAAGATTATATTAACCCTCCTCATGGGATCGATACCTTAGGTACTACGTGAACGACTCCTAGGCTTGCAGAAATATCGAGGTTAAAAATATTAAAACTTAGCATACATAAACCTGCGGTCAATTACAACCTTGAAAAGTCCTTTGATTTATGATTTTGCATATGAATTTTAGTGAAGGAGAAATGAAATGATATATAAAGTTGTGGAATGTCTTGAACATGAATGGTATTAAGTGTACCAATAGATTCCTTAGTTTTCATAGGTATCGCATGTTGATTGATCCTTAGGTAAAAGTTTGTAATGCTGAGTTCTTACTATGATTTTTGAAAGTCAGTCATCTTTGCTTATGATTATGTATTCATAAAAAATATAGGAATTGAATAAATGTTTTTGGGTCTATGAGCTTAATTTTAATGTTTTGCTTGAGGAAGGACAAAATCTAAGTGTGTGGGAAATTGATGTATTCTTAATTGATTGATAATTACTCCATAATACTTAACGATTAATGATATGAAATTGCTTAAGATACTCACTTTGACTCATATGTGATTTGAGGCATAATTTGGAAGCAACGAAGTTGAAGTGAGTCAAAAGCACGATATTTGGGCCATTTTTTTAAGATTAATATTCACTTGTCTTCATGGAGTAAGAAGAAGAAAATTAGAGTAAGAAGAAAAAAATCAGCCCAAAAGAAGACAACTAAGAAGTTGTCAAATAAAACAATATAATTTCTTGGAAGGGGCAAAGTAAATGTAGAAGATTAGCATTAATACGGCAGCAACAAAAGTGCAAAATGCCAGCAACCTAGCCAAATGGAAACGATGTGGAAGTGCAGCGTAGGCAACATATACAGGAGCATCAAATGTAGTTCATGCCAAAACAAAATTCAGTCCATGCTAAGAAACCCAAGCAGCTAGGAAATGAAAGAGAAAAACTCGTAGCATAAGGGATAAACAAGAGGAAATGCAGAACAGGAGAAACCCAACAATGCCAGCAGCAGACACAACCTAAAATGTAGTCGTTAGGTAGGAGACCAAAACATAGATGTTGAACCAATTAATAAAAAGAAAACAAATAGTAAAGAGGGTTGGTAACACAAAAAGAAGAAAACAGTAGCGAGATAGGGACTTTTAGCTAAAGAATTTTAGGGAATATAATACGTGTTTTTGGGCTGAATCGAGTGGAAACTTCGAGAGCTTTAATAGAGTAAGAAGATGGAGGCAAGCTCTCCACCATGAGAAAACCTATAGAGAGGTAATTTTTTCACACCGATTCGGAGGTGACATTGACTTTAGGAACCTAGGTTAAGTGTATTTCACTATTTTTGTTATTTCTTTCTCTCATTAGAAATTGATTGTATTATCCTATGTTAATTTATTTACAACGCGCCATAATGCTAGTTAAAATAAAAACTAGACTACTACTATGGCAATGATGACTCTAGATTGATCCTACAAAGAGTGTGTGTAAAGTTGTTAAAATGAAATTAATTGGTGTTTAAATTTAGGGGTTTGGTTTTAGAAATAAGAAAATAAAATAAAGTTAAACCAACTAACAAAAGCAATGTAAAGAAAGCATGTAAAAATAATAAAAGTGGGGAATTCGATAGGTTCTTTGATTCAATCTCGACCTACACCTTAATTAAACATATCTCATTGATTTATTGTTCTCAAACCTCTCCTAGCAACTATTAATCATGGGTTAATAATTAACTGAAGTTTTCCCTTGGGTAGTGTTTAATCAAGATACAATCGTTAATTAAACCTAACTACCGAATAACATAAAATACAATCTCTAGATTTAATTAGGCAATAACATTACGAATTAGGAAAATTGATGAATCAAGGCAACAACTACATACAATGCATCATTTACCCTAGGATATGTTATCCCTAATGATTACGAATCATTGGACGCTACACATGAATTTCAACATAACAATTATGGATTATATCAAAATTCTAGCAATGGGTTTGCAAATAAATGATTCAATTGACACATTAAAATCATCTTTTCATAAGACCCAATAGGTTTATACATAAATAATCAAATAATAATGAGAATATGATTATCCATATGCAAAACCTATATCAATTAACATAGGATAACACAATCAATTTCTAATGAGAGAAAGAAACAACAAAAATAGTGAAATAAACTTAACTCAGGTCATCAACGTCGATGTCACCTCTGAACCAACTTCGAGACATCTAGCGCTTCATGGGTCTCTCCCAAATAAATGCTTTAGCCTCATTTAAATAACCCCAGCCAAAGACTCACTCTCCCTTACTACCGTTCTTCTCTCTCAAGCTACCACTCTATTTATTTCATTTATTTTTTAGTCCACTTCACTATTCAACTTTAAAAACACATACAGAGGGTTTTCTTTGCATCTACTACGTCTGCATTTCATGTCTTATATGAAATGCAGACGCATGTGTTAAATGCACATTTGCATCATTTGTGTTTAACGCATACGTCTGCGTTTCATGTAAGGCATAAAATGCAAACCTGTTTGTGTTTAACGTAAACATTGTTGGACCCCAAAACTTTTTTTAGAAGTTAGAACTATTATATGTGAAATGTTGAAAATAGTAAGCTGGAAAATGTAGTTGGAACATATTCACTGAGTATGCTTTGGTGTTTTATCCATAACTTTTTCTCTAGCTATCCAAATGTGATTTTTAATTTGGATTAAACTAGAGAAATAGGCTACAAATTATCTTATGAAATTGAGTTATAAGTCAGTTCCTAAGAATTTTAATTTTTGGATGGAAGTTGAGTATAGAATATTGTTTCAGTATAAGAATAGTTCAGAAGTGTTAGGGTATAACTTTCAGATTTCTAAACCCAATTGAATGATTTTAGTGTCATTAGAAAATTTAGATAGTGAGGAACATTTTTTAAGGAAGTGTTATCTAACTCCTGCAATTACATGATCAGAAAAAGGTCTTGATTTTTGGAAGAAGTTAGGCAATGACTTAAATAAATTTTGAGGTCTTGAT
>JAOQML010134110.1:0-16660 GCA_027568935.1 Erythroxylum urbanii | reverse complement strand
AAGTTGACACATGAAAAATTAGGATGACTAAGCCTATAAAATAAGTGACTTTTGGCATAGAAAATTAAGTGACAAATCGCCTAAGATATTGGTGACATTTGGCAGCCACATAAGAAGACATGTAGCTTACTCCATTTGTATGACATGTGTCCTTCTAAAATAAAGACACCTTGCACCAAATAACTTAAGCAAATGCAGAGTCATGTTTCTCTCTAGTTGTTTCTTCTGCATGCTTTCTTCTTCTCCTCCCTCTCACTACCGAAACATATACATAACCCTCATAGCTTTGAAATTTTGCTTTAATTTTGTTCATCGTCACTCCAAGATCCATACAAGATCTTACACAAAGATAGCTATAATTTGTTATCATCTCTTTGCCCTTGTTGAAATCATTCTACTCCCATCTTGTTCTTGGAATTGTGTTTTCATGCATGGAAGGGTAGGTTAGCTTGATAATTGAGGAGGTATTTGAGCTTATTAAGAAGGTAAAATATTGATCTCTTATGATATAAAATAATAGAACTTGATGATGACTGAATTAGGGATTGATTGATTGACGTATTGGTGTTAAATATGTGCTGGGAAAATGATGCATGAATGGTAGTTTCTGTTTTGTTTAGGATGTATGAAAAAAATTTACAAGATGTTAAATGAATGATTTTGAGCTGGAAATTGAGATGCAATTGATGAGGAATTGAGGTATAATTAATGGACTGTTATGAAGGTGCTTTGAATTTGATATGAAAGAGTTTTCTTTTGAATTTGGAAAAAAATTAAGGATGTTAGTGTATGTGTAAGAATGATTGTTACTGACATAAATGAATAGAATTTAGAGAGCTTTAATGTAAGCAAGATGGAAGCTATATTAACATGAATTGAAGTAGCTTTTGAGAGTATAAATTCTAGAACATTTGAAATGTTAATAATGATCCTAGGTAGATGAAATTTGTGGAGAATTGAGGGAAACTAGATAGTGAACATCGAGGCACTCATCCCACGATCTTAGGAAGGTCCCCTACAATTGGCTAAAGCTTTGAAATGATAATTTCGATTTTGTAAATTGTTTGAACCAAATGAGGATAAGTCACTCTATATTAGTGTATTTGGACTTGATTAAGGCTTGAAATGAAACTAGATTGTCAATTGATTAATTGTTTACGGGTTCGATAAGTTTAGGTTGTTAATTGATGTTATTATTAAAGGAAGGGATTGTCTTGATATCAATGTATTTAAATCTGGAAATTATGAATTGTTAAAGGAATAAAGGTGTTCTTATGAATGCAACTATGATCCAAATGATATGATTAAGGTGTAATAGGTATGAATGAATGAGAATTAGGAAATTATGTGAATGTATATTGCTAGAAAAGGTTGATGAATCTATGATTGATGAATTTAGATTAATCAAACTTACTTAAGGTATAAACCTAAATGCAAAGTAGTAATATACAAGCTATAATAATTGAACAGTCAAGATTTGTGATTAAGAATATATACCCAGAAAGGTCAATTGAGTATGTATTGAACATGACACTTATATATGTGCATGATTGTATATTCATATGATTGAATAAACTAGTGATTGTAAATCAGATAAAGGAGTTGTGACTAGAGTATCCAATATGTGAAAAAGAGCTTTAAGCTCAAGATTGTGCACAAAGAGCCATAGGCTCAGATAACAATGAGCCTGGTATTCATAATGGATATAGGATAGTAAATGAAATGAGCCTGGTATCCACAACAATACGGGACAATAAATTGGGTTGATAGACACTCGATCACAACAAAGCAAAATAAGAATGATGTCCTATATGTATTTTCATATACAACTTTACATATATTATATGAATGATTGAGATGATTTATTGCATTGTTTTAAAATATTGATATGAAATAATTGAATGCATGTTGTACTTGTTGACATATGATATAATGTGATGTGATATTAAATGCTAGAAAATGTATTATTCTTAATGAATTATGTTATATACTTGTCTTTATGTTCTGACTTGAGTGAGCACATCGATGATGGTTTACTTAATGAGTTCGCAAACTCATCAATATTGCAACATCGATTTTAAGGTTCAAGGGAGATTTAGCTTTTAAATCGATCTAATGGAATTCTAGTATGGTTATTTCGGGAACAAGAATGGCTCAGAGGTCTGGTCAGCTGATACCGGCAAAGTCTATATAGATGTCTTTTGTATTAGTATTCCATGTTATAACACACATTGTCTATAGTGCGTAATTTTTATACGGTATAATGTACTGGGATTGATTTCAAAACTATTGTGCATGGTCTAATTGAATTTGGAATGTTAATGACATATATAACTTATTATGATTGTGAAGGAAATAAGTATTTGGAATGCTTAGGTTATATTGATGCCTCAGACTATATTAATATGATTATTCTAACATACCGTTTCCATAAAGTATATTCTCGACTATTCATGGATATATATATGCTATGAGAGTGGTATGTTACAATCTATGTTTATTTGGGATTATATAATCTCCATTAACCTGTCACAAAATGTTAATTATAATAAACATATACACATAATTAGTAATAATAAATACTCATTCATGATATATAAAACATATAATAGTGTAAATCATATAGAATATCATGAATATGTTTAAGGTGGGCTCTAGCTAATTTATTTTACAACAAAATTTTGGTCTTAAATAATATGTCCCAAGCAACAAGATAGTATATTGGCCTCAACTAATTTTCTTTAAACGTTAGATTAATATAAATCATAATTTGATGTTAGCTAATAATTCTTAACTAACCATCTCTTATTATCACAAATCTAACTATCAAAAAGCTATGTCCTTTAATGTTATAATGCATTATAACATAACATACATCAATCACTATGAACATGCCAATCGCCCACATCAAGCATAAAAATGTGAATATAAACATATGCAACACTCAAAACATTAAGGTTTCTTTATGACCCATTGATACATAATAATAATAATAATTACATGTCATATAGAATGTATCACATGCATTTAATATGAAAAAGAACCATAAATTATATTGAATTCATATCATCGATAAATCTATAATAACTTATTTTTCAGGTTTCTATAATTCTAACCCAAACATAAATAAAAAGCACAATAAATATGATAATCAACTAAGATATTCTAATTGACATATACTACTTGCTAACTGTACAGAATTTAAATTAATCCCCTTTCGATGTATATTCTAGAAGTTACCTACTTTAAATCTCTATTACAATCTATACTTTTGATCTATAATGCCTAAACACCGCTTTCTTTTTCACTTAAAAGTCACTTTCCTTAATTAATTTGAAATTCACTTTTGTTCTCTAGTTTTAATATTTGTGAAATTATGAATAAATTTTGATATAAATCTTTTTGAAAATAGTTTTGAAATTTTTGGTCGATAAAAGGTAATTCAGTTAATCAAATGGATAAAATTTGGCATTATTATTTGGGTGGCAATTCAATTGACCTAAAGTTGTATTCAATGGCTATTTGATCAACCTAATAACCTTGTTAAGTCAACCGAATGATCATAGTTTCTTCAAATGAATTATAAAGAATTTTATTTTATTTTAATCTCTTGAATTACATAAATCAAATACTCACGTAAAAAGTTATGTTCATAATATCCAACAATGATTTTTTAATACTAAATTGGACTAACATACTTCTTTTCCAAATTTCAAGCAATCTTACATTTTTCAAGTATCACTATCAAACTAAAAAGAATTATAATCATTAAGAAAACTTTAAATAATTTAATTCCCTCAAATCGTCAAGACATCAAAAGGACGAGTTAAAATAGAGAGTAAAAAAAATATCATAGAAACTATTTATAATGGTTTGACTTTTCTTGTCAATTAGTTAAAAAGAACCCTTCTTATAAGCATCTAACTTCTAGGTAAAGAAAAACTCTTTACAAATTATATTCTTACATTTGAGTAAATAGCAACCTATTGCAACTTAAGCAATTGAAACTAAATTGTTAACATAATATACTAAATACAATAAAAATATCCTTTTGTTAACTTGATCAATCCGTTAGGTTTTAATAAAAATGTACAAAATACATTTCATAACAACCTTTTAAGGTTCATCAAAACTTATTCAGTAAGCAAATAAGTTCTCCACAAACTAAAACCAATGTATTGATACATTTTTTTCATTCACGATGATCAAAGTCAAAGAAAATGTTTTTAACGTAAAAAATTATACTTTTTGGTATTTGATCCACCTAATAGTTTATTAATCCCATTTAATATATGCCAAAGGAAAAGATCTAGATCACATTATAAAATTTATATTTTATGGAAGAAATATATCATATTGTCAATAGATCCTTTTAAAAATATGCATAAGCTCAAGTAGCTTTTTCAAGCATTTTCTATTATAGGAAATGGTACAACTTTGAAACTTAACATGATAATTGTGAGCTTATGTATTAAATATGATAGTAATATTTTTCTTATTTAAAAATTAGCTTCTTACAATTAAGAATAAACTAATTAATCTTTATATTTCTACATAATCTAGAACTAAAGATCAATTCACCTGATAATTGATGAAATAAACAACTTTTAGTTTTTCCATTTCTAGAAATGTCAAAAATTTTGCAACCCTTCCTGCCTTTACTCAACACTTTTCCTACCCTTTACAACTTAGAAAAGAATGCATTAAGCTTAACTTCAACCTTATGTGAACCTTGCCATCAACTTGAAAACAGTCCTGCTCCAACAAAGAGAACTTTGCTACAAGTAGTCGCTGATGTCAATTCAGACTCCAAGCTTACCTACTGCCCTCATGATAAAAGTGTAAAGAATTAGATTGTGGCTCCTCCAATAGACACATTAGAAACTGGAGCAAAAAGAAGGAAAGCTAGTGTAATAGGCTACTTCTTGGTCAGGTGTGTATCATATCCAGCAATAAAAACTTAGGCATTGGCAACCAGAAGTATATTGGTCTAAAGGACATACTAGCCAACAATAAAGATATTTTCTTTTTCAAATTTCATTAGTCAGTTTACTAGAGAAGGTTCTAGAATCAAGTCCATGGCACGTCCATAATAAACTTATTTTACTGCAAAACTAGCAACTTGGAATAAACATTGAAGAAATTAAATGCTCTAACATGCCCATCTAGATGTGCATTTATGGTGTCCTATTAAAGTACTAAACAACCACATTACTTAACCATATTACTAGATTTATTGGAAGGCCATACATATTACTAGCTTTGTTGGAAGGCCATTATGCCTTGATGAAGCCACTATTGAGTTAACTATATAAGAGTTTGTATAGTGGTTAAGGCTATGAGAGATCTTCCTAATGAAATCCCAATCTTGAGGCTAAATGACAACTTTAAACTAGTGGAAGATGTGGTTAAGCTGAAATATTCTTGGAAACCATCAAGCGTGAATTCAAAGAAGGTGTAGAAGCCTACATAAAGAGTGTTTAAAATGGGTTATTCCCAAGAGTTGCTAGAAAGTGACACTCAAAACAATAAGGTGCCTTCTACTAGCAATTCTATGAATGCTAACAAGAATTTTAATGATGAGGTTCTTCATAGAAATGAAAATAAAGCCATCCCTATAGAAAATAATCTAAATGAAATCTGAAATGCCTAAGAAGATTCTCCAACAAAAAAAATCATTAACAATGGAAATGACTTCATCATAGAAGAACTTATTAGATCCTATTTTGTCTTGGTGTAAGATGATGGTTTCAAATCTACAAGTAGAAAAAAAAATCCAACAACAAGAAGAAGATATCTTCTTATGTTGTTCTAAATCACTGACTGTCGTTGTTTGGAATATGAGAGGATTAAATTCCATTTCCAAGAAGCTTATGCTTAAGGATTTCATTATGGAAAATAAGCCTTATTTAATAGGCATTTTGGAATATAGAATTAAGAAAGATAAGTGTGATATACTCAAATTTTTTCCTAGTTGCTAGAAATTAGTTAATAATTATAGTGCTCATCCTAATGGTAGAAACTTGGTGTTATTTGATAAGCACAAATTGAGATTTTTGATTGCTAAGTAGAATTAATTTGTTTGGATATCAGGTGTTAGGATATGAACATTCTATTCACATTTCTATCTTATATACTCTTAACCAATCTTTCCAAAGAGCTACTTTATGGTATAAACTCATAGATATCTCTATGAATATAAAAGCTCTATTTTTAATTCATTTATACATTTGAATAAGGATAAAGGTAATTGCTCAACCAAATATTTATGTGATGACTTGAGAAGGTGCTTATAAGAACTATAAGTTATAGATATGCCATTTATAGGAATTTTTTCACATGGAACAATAAATAAAAGAAGAATTTATTCATGAGGAAAAACTTAGATCGAAGTCTAATCAATCATGAATGGTTTTAAGCAAAACCTCATACTAATGGTATCTTTCCTTACTTTAGTTTCTCAAACCACTCTCCATTAATTGTTCATTTTGATAACACTTTATCTAGTGGTAAAACACCTTTCAAGTTTAACAATTTCTTAGCTAATGTAGTAGGTTTCAATGAGGCAATAAGTAGAGACATCAATTATAACATCAAAGGCACCAAACAATTCATTTATTCTAAGAATATAAGCAACGTTAGCGAGAAATTCAAGGTTCTTTATAAATAGAATATAAGCAACACTGATCATCTAGTTCAGATAGCAAAAGTAACTCTTAATAAAGCTCAATTATAACCCCACCTTAATAATTAGTTAGAATAAGGACCTTGATTAACTATACTCAAGTAATTAACTTTGAATTTTCCATAATGAAGTATAGGTCAAGAGTTAGTGCATTAATCTCTAGAAGAGCCATGAATAGAATCATTTTTATTTCAAGCACTAACTCAGTGTTAACCACTCAATCACGACTACTCAAAGAGGTAGTATATTACTTCTCTAAGAGCTTAGGAACCTCCTCATCAGCTACTCTTCTTCAAGACTAATCAAGCAGATCATTCAAGACCAATTGTCACCTCAGGACATGAAACTCCTTTTTAAGCTAGTCTCTTCTTAGGAAGTAGAAAATACCGTAAGATCTTTAATCTCTTATAAAGCACCAAGGCCTAATAGCCTTAATGATAATTTTTTCCTCAAAACACGGTCTTTAACTAATTATTTAGTTATGTATGCAACTTTGGAATTTTTCCAGGAGAGAAAATTGTTAAAGAAAGTCAATAGAACCTTTACTAACCTTATTCCCAAAGGTAAGGAGAAAAGAACTATGAAAGTATTTTGCCCCATTTCATGCTACAATTATTTTTATAAGGTGATCTTTAAAATGATAGCAAATAAACTAAAAGCCATTCTTTAAATACATATAGATGAGTCTCAAGGAGTTCACATCCCTGGTAAACAAATTGGTGATACTATCTCCTTAGTCTAAGAGTTGTTGAAGCATTATAATAGAAGAGGAGCCTATAAAAATTGTGCACTAAAAACTGATTTTCATAAGGTTTATAATTCATTAGATTAGACCTTAATATTAAATACACTTCAAGTATTTGGATTTGTTGAAAGCTTTATAGCTTGGATTGAACAATGCATGTCATCTATATCTTTTAATATCTTAGTAAATCGAGAACCAACTAGCCTAATCAAAGGAGCCAGAGGCATTAGGCAGGGGGATCCTTTGTCCCCCTACCTACTTTCACTGATAATGGAGGTGTTTAACAAGTTGTTAAGAAGGGTTATTGAAAGGAATGTAGCTTTCAGGTATCATGCTAAGTGTAAAAAGCTAGGAATTCAGAGTCTTAATTTTATTAATGATCTATTTCTGTTCTCTAAAGCCGACGGTAGCTTAATCTCTTGCCTTATTATTGCCTTAAAAATATTTAACAAGCTCTTAAGTATAGTGCCATATATTTGTCAATACGTTCTTCCACTCAAGTTGCTTAGCTCTCATCCATTATAGGGTTCAAGTTGTTTAAGGTTCCATTGAAATACCTTAGAGTGTCTATATCCTCAATAAGCCTTATAGGCATATTTTAAGCCTCTACTGGAAAAGATACAAAGTATAATCAACAATCAGAGTCATAGGGCCTTGTTACTAATTGGAAAAGCTCAATTAATAAATTCATCCCTTAATTCCATCAATGTATACTGGGCTTCTCAGTTAATGTTCCCTCAAAGCATCATTAAAACAATAGACATAATCTTAAGAAGATTCTTATAGTTTAGACGTAAAGTGAATGAATCAAAACTGAATCCATTAAGAAGCGTACCACTTTTGGAAAGCCATTGGTGACCTTTAACCATTGTTTCTATTTTAGGCAAACCTCATAAAAGTCTCCAATGGAGGGAAATCAAAGTCCTCCTTATGAAAGATGTAAGAAGTACAAGGTAATAAGAAAATTTTGACTAAATTTAAGACTATGGATAACCTCTTTTTAACCCTTCTGAAATCTATAAAATCCATTAAACAGAGATTAAAATTTGATCAATAAAGTAGAGGAAACATTTCTTCTCAAAAGGAAATAGGCAAATCATGGAGAACTGTTATGGAGTTTACTACCCTTATGGAGAAACCAAAATACTTCCATTTCATATTCATTAACGGGATAGTTACTCTCCTAGTGGAATTGTTACATGCTAGAGCCAAAACTTAGTCTAACATATTGATAGGCGTCTTCCTTAACAAAAGGCCCTCCTTTTAACAGGTTTAGATCTGGGCATAAAGAAAATGGGGAAATAAGGGCCTAGATAAAATCCTGCTTAATGAGGAGTACTCCTTCCTCTTCAAATTCACAAATGTAAATAACTTTTAAATTTGGTCCTTGTCATATTGGAGGTCAGCCAATATTTGCCAAAAAATGGACCCTTGGAATGGATCTTTACATAGTTGGAATTGAAATCGTACCTTTGTTGATCAACTTCCAAAATATTCCATTGGATTATTTGATAAATGTAAAACTTAGTATGCTTTCTAGTTGTTAAAGTCAGTTTTAGTGTTTTCTTATTTCATAATCATATGTTTAGTACTTAGATTTATGTTTTTATTAGTGTTTTTATATATTTTATTGAATTAATTATTGTTTAAGGTAAGATTTTAATCTGAATTATATATTTCATAGATTGTTTGGTAGTTATCTTGCTTCAAGTGTGTTTTTAGGTGATAATTTCCTTCATATACTAAAAGGAGAACAATTTGGGTAAAATTGAGGAATAAACTGGAAAATTTGAAGCCAATTTAGTCATATAGGATCGTGTATTGGGACAACGTAATTCATTGTAAACGTGTACAACTGGAAAGGCACTTCTTATACCTATGTGAAGATACGCACTTGTGTATGTGCCTGTGTAAGCTTCCACAATCACATCAAGTCATGATTTTAGGAGATTTTGAGATACAAGACCACCTACACGATTGTGTAAGTGATGTCACACGTTGCAACACAACTCAAAATAACTAGACCTAAAATTATAACAGTGATGAGTCTAGGTCGATCTCATAGAGATTAAATCCAATTACTTTCCTAAATTATAGGTATATGTAAAATAGGGGGTTAGGTTTGATGTAAATTAGAAAACAAAGTAAGATTGAATATGTAAAAGCAACTCAAATTAAATAGTAGCAAAATGGGAAAATTGATGAATGGTTTGAAATCCAATTCTTTGGTTTAATCTCGGCCTACGCACAATTTAACATACATCATTGCATTATCATCTTCACACCTCTTTTTGAAATATAGATCATAGATTAACAGCAAGCCCTATTAATCTCGATTTTTCCTTAAGTTGTATTTAATTAAAACAAGCTCTTTAATTAAACCTAGCCATCAGAAAACCTAGAACAAGCTCTCTAAGTTTAATTGGATAGTCACATTATGAGTGAGAAAAACAGATCAATCTAAGCAATAACCATACAAGCTCGGGTTATTTAACCTAGGTTACGTTATCTCTAATGATTCGATACCATTAGTTGTCTCAGATAAAGAAAAACATAACTAATATGTATTGTATTCGAAGTTCTAATAATGGGTTTTTATAAAAAACAATCTAATAGAGCATTAAGATCATTCTTACATAATACCTAATTCAATATACACAAGATAATGTAAACAATCTGTAAAAAGGAAAGATAATGTAAACAATCTGTAAAAAGGAAATGAACACGATACACAAAGATGATATGCCTAAATATGCTTGTCGGCATTGATTTCACCTTTGAACTAATATCGAGTAGTTAGGCCTCCATCTTCTCTATGAATCTCCAAGAAATAGCTCTCTTTCTAATGAAACCTAGAAAATGAAAAGCAATTCAAGTTTGTCCATATGTCGTCACAACATATTTTATTCATAGTCAAAACTAGGTTTTGCGGGTGGATAGGTAGCAAAGTCATAGGCATGACTTAGTATGTCATGCCCGTGAGTGTGAGTCATGGGTGTGTCATGCCCATGTAAGAGTGTCACGCCTATGACAAATTTTTCATGGTCATGAGAAGACTCTCACGACCATGACTTATTCCTTTTGACACTTCCTTATCTCCTCTTGCTCTAATCCTTCTCCTTCTTGCTCTTTGAAGACAATTGAGTATGAATCTCAAGAAGATGGCTCGAGTATGCTTTCTGCTCATTATAGCTATTACGCTTCCAAATTGTACCTAAAATCAAATATGAACTAAAGTGAATGTCTTAAGTATTTTAAAGAATTAATCACAAAGTGTCATAGATTAAATGTATCACCAATTAAGTGCATATCAAGTTCCCTCATACTTAACTTTTAACCATTCTCGGGTAAATCATCAAAATCAAAGTCACAAACCAGAATACTCAGTCATTTTCCATATTTCCCAATAATAGATAGTCATACGCAAAGATAAATAACTTCTAAAAACTTAGAAAGAACTCAACATTCAATGATTCTACTCATGATCAATCAACATTCATCACCCTTAGAAACTGAGCAATCTAGAGGTATACTTGGAAAAAATGTGTTTAAATAAGATAGATCTATAGGTACACTCAAACACCATTCACGATCATTACATTCTGCAACTTTGCATACCATTTCATTTCTCCATCACTAAGAGTCAGATACATAATCATAAATCAAAGGACTTTTTAAAGTTGTAATATGGGCAAGGGTAAGGTGAGATGTATTTAGGTAACACAGCATAAAATCCACCAAAGCTAGTGAAGCAAAAGTAACACTTAATGAAACATCAGTGAAGCAAAAGTAATACTCAATAAAACATCAAACACACAAGCTAACATTCATTCAAAACTGGGTATCTTCAGCTATGATGAATGCAACAAATATATTTCACAGCTCAAATCCAAGAACTCATAGCAAACACCACATGAAGCATAACCAATTAGAAGGAATCACTTATAAAAATTAATGATAACAATACACTAAACTATAAGAAGTGATCCTTCAAAGCAACATCTACCTCATATGTATTAAATTCAATTCACCCATTCCATACAACTTTAGAAGGAGAAACTAATCATGAACAATTTTTCAAAACAAATGTATTTCCTCCTTGATAATTTTATTCAAACATTTTTTTATTTTCCTCTTTTTGTTTTTTTAACAAAAATTGAAAGAAGCTATATTAACATGGGAATTTCATTGATAAAATGTAAATGGCATCCCAATAATTATAACCATCCTAAAAATATGCACAACCTCACACTTATACTTTTGTACATCCATAACCATCAATAATTAACAAATGATCCACTACCTTTAAGGCTTGAGTAGGAAATTTTGTTCAGCTTAAACCATGTAATGTTGTTAGCACAAAAAGAACAAGGAAATAAAACTTAAGGGGGCTTATCAAAAGGAAAAACCATAACGATGGGTATGCTATTTGGCTAATGTAGCTTATGAAACAAAGAATGGCTATGTCATTTTCATAACAATGCATGTGCTAAAAATGTGGTTTTGAATGGAAAATCAAAGCAAATTTAGGATGTACATGTCATAAAGGTCACACATAAACAAAAGACAATAAGATTGATATGAATGTGTCAGCCTATAAAGGCTCAAAATCTCAATGGCTTGTGCCTACCACTAGTCACTAGTCACTAGTCTTTTAAAGATAATGCCTATTAACCAATCAAAAGAGTAAAAATACATGCTCAAGGTGCCATGGATTCTTCTAGTCAATTCACTTTCTAATTATGACTATATAGTCCTAAAAGAAATAGAAAAAGAGAAATTGTTTGTTTGTTTTTTAAAACACCTAAGAAGCCACATAGGTAACAATTAAGCTCAAAAACATGCAAAAAATTGAAATCCCCACCCCCACACTTAAAACTTACATTGTCCCCAATGTAACATGAAATGTAAGAAATGGAACATTAATGAAAATAGTAAATGTGGAAATGTAAATAAAATAAAATCAACTTCCCTTGGGTTGCCTCCTAAGTAGT
Source organism: Erythroxylum urbanii (assembly GCA_027568935.1). NCBI lineage: Eukaryota > Viridiplantae > Streptophyta > Magnoliopsida > Malpighiales > Erythroxylaceae > Erythroxylum > Erythroxylum urbanii. The sequence continues at coordinate 4,236 of JAOQML010134110.1, read as the reverse complement.
GCCTTTGTTTATCATCGTTGGCTTGACTCCATGTTGCTCAATCTTCATAATAAGGGTTTTCTAACTCTATCACTTCCAAATCTTTCACTTGGAATCCTTCATGGAAGGGTTTTAATTGATGACCATTGACCTTGAATTTCTTGTTCGTCTGTGAGCTTTCAATTTCAATTGCACCATGTGAAAACACATTAGTAAAAAAAAAAGGTCCAATCCAATGGGAACGTAATTTACATGGGAAAAAATTATGTCGTGAATAGTAGAGAAGAACTTTTTTAATAATGAAATTCTTCCTAACAATCATTTTATCATGAAATAGCTTCGTCTTTTCTTTGTAAATTTCTGCATTGTCATCAAAATCAAGCCTAAGCTCTTCCAATTCTTGTAGTTGCAATTTTCTCTGTTCACCCACCGCATCCATCTTCATATTGCATTATTTAATTGGCCAACAAACTTTATACTTAAATTCCACTAGAAGATTAAATTAATTTCTATAAATCAGTCTGTATGGAGACATGCCAATTGACATCTTGTATGCAGTTCTATATGCCCAAAGAGCATCATTAAGTCGTTGGCTCTAATCTTTATAATTTGGGCTCACCATTTTCTTAAGGATTGACTTGAATTCTCTATTTGACACTTATGCTTACCGTTTTGTCTATGGATGGTAGGTCGTAGACACCTTGTGAGTGACATGGTACTTCTTCAAAATATTTCTCACCAATCGATTGCAAAAATGAGTACCCCTGTCGTTAATCAATGCTCGCAGTATTCCAAACATAGCAAAAATTTTAGACTTGATAAATTCTGCAATAACTTTAGAATCATCAGTCCTGGTGGCTTTAGGTTAGAGGAAGGAAATAGTCTCATGAAATCGGTACCCTATACATCAAAAATTTCACTTGTAAGGATTGGAGATAAAGGCATTTTGTTTCTATGGGATAAATTAACTTATTTCTGGCATTGTTCACCCGCTTTGCAGAACATATAGGAATCTTGAAATATATTTGGCCACTAAAAACCACATTCAAGTATTTTTCCTAGCAGTTCTATTAGGCTCAAAATGACCACCACAAGCATACGAATGGCAAAATTTCAAAATAGATTCACATTCATACTTAAACACACATCTCTTAATTCCTTGGTCATAGTAAAACTTCTAAAATTGAGGATCATCCCAAATATAATATTTTGAATAACTCTTTATTCTGTTATGTCTAGCTTTACTCAAATCATTAGGTATCTCTTGGTTTACTAAATATTTTAAAATATCAGCATACTATAGAACCTTGCCTTGAAGCCTTAGTAATTGCTTATCTGGAAACAACTCTTGCATTGGTATTGAAACCTCTTCCTTCACAACTCGACTTAAGTGGTTTGTGACTGAGTTCTTTATAGCTATCTTATCTTTGATCTCCAATTTTAACTCTTAGAGAAGAAGACTTCATCTAGTAAGCCTTGACTTCGCATCCTTCTTCGATAAAAGATACCTTAATGTCGCATGATCAGAATATATAGTTACTTTAGAACCAAACAAGTAAAGTCCAAATTTATCTAAAACAAACACAATAGCTAAAAGCTCTTTTTCTATGGTGGAGTAGTTGTATTATGCTAGACTAAGAGTTCTTGAAGCATAGTAAATGACATGAGTCATCTTGCCCCATTTTTGACCAAGGACAACACCCATAGCAAAATTGCTTACATCATACATGATCTCAAATGGTTGACTTTAATTACATGGTTGAATGATTGGTGCTGAAGTTAAAATTTCTTTAAACTTGTCAAATGCTTCCTTATATCCCTTATCAAATTCAAATGGAACATCCTTTTGTAACAAACAATAAAGATTTGTTGAAATCTTATTGAAGTCTTTAATAAACATGCGATAAAAACTTGCATGGCCAATAAAAGAACAAACCTCCCACACATTTGTGGGATGAGGTAAGTTGCGCATAATTTTTTCCTTAGCTTTATCAACCTTAATCCCTCTAGATGAGATTATATGTCCCAAAACTATTCCTTGTTCAACCATAAAATCACATTTTTCAAAATTTAGAACAAGATTAGTTTCTATGCATCACTCAAATACGTAATTCAGATTATCCAAGTATGCATTAAATGAATCCCCATTGACAATAAAATCATCTACAAAGATCTCAATAATGTGCTCAATATACTTGAAGAAAATACTTACCATGCATCTTTGAAAGGTGGCCGGGGCATTGCAAAGTCCAAACAACATTCTTCTATAGTCAAATATACCAAATGGGCACGTGAAGGTTGTTTTCTCCTAATCCTCCAGAGCTACCACAATTTTATTATAACCTGAATACCCATCAAGAAAATAGTAGTGAGATCATATAGCAAGTAGTTCAAGCATTTGATCGACGAATGGGAGTGGATAATGATCCTTGCCTGTAGCAGCATTTAACTTCCTATAATCAATGAATACTCACCATTCATTTTGAATTCTTGTAAGGACAAACTCATTATTCTCATTTTTCACCACTATAATCCTAGTCTTCTTCGATACCACTTTGACTAAACTTACCCATTTACTATCCAAAATTGGATAGATAATACCAACATCAAGCAATTTCAAGATCTCGGTCTTTACCACTTTCATCATTGGAGGATTCAATCTTCTTTGTGATTTTCTTGATGGTTTTCATCCTTCTTCTAGAAGAATTTATTGCAAGTATGTCAAAAGGCTAATACCCTTAATGTCGGCTATGGTCCACCCTATAGTTGTGATGTGGTCTTTAAACACTCTAATGAACTTTTTTTCTTGAAGTTTGGTTAGGTTCCTTAATATGATTACTGAAAGTGTTTCTCCTTCTCCTAAAAATAGATATTTAAGATGCTTCGGTAATTACTTCAGTTTAATTATAGGTACCTGCACAACCTGTTAGACCCCAATTTTTTATTTTTATTTATTTATTTTATTTATTTATCTATTTATTCATTGATTTATTTTCTTAGAATTTAGTCATTAATTTAGCAAGCATGAATAGAAATTAGGGCTATTAATTAGGAATGTTAGAATTAAATTAGTGTAATGGTCATAAGAGACAAAAGAAGGGACATTACATTAAAAGAAGGGCAAAACTGGAAGAACAAGACAAATGAAGGGTAATATTGGAAAATCAAGACAAAAATGTAGTCTTGAATAAGAAAGAAGAAGAAAAAATTGTGAGAAGAGAGCAAGAAGAGAGAAAAACGTGGGAAAGAAGAGAAAGGAAGAAGAAGAATCATAGAAGCTAAGAGATAGAAAAAGAAGGAAGAGAAACCAACTTGTTTTAGGTAAGTTTCATCTTTTCTTCTTGTTTGGGTAGAAAAACAAAAGGGATTAGAGAGAGAAATGGGTTAGTGTTGGAAGAAAGAAGAGAAGAAGAGAAACCCATTTGATTTTTCATGGATTTCTAAACTAGGTTTTAGTTTTCTAGCCTAGATATACTATGGGTAAGTTAAGTCTAGGCTCAATTTTTTATTTATTCTTGATTATTGAAGCTTTATGAATTTCCATTTGAATATGAGTGGAATGAGAAATTGGTTTGTTTTAGGAAACCAAGAAAACCCTATCCAAGAGCAAGAGGAAAGGTACAATTGAGTTAGATTTTCCAAACGAATTAGGCAGGTAATATGTTTATAGTTATTATTGAGATGAGCAAATTGCTTACTTGTGTGTATGTATGCTTAATTGATTGAATTTGAATTATTGTGAATGTTGGAAAATATATTATGATGTATTCTCATGTCATACCTTGAAAGATGCTATGACATTTTGCATAATCAAAAAAGAGGAAAAGGAACAAGATGCATGAATGTATGAACATGTGATGAAATAAATTAAGCATAAGAATTTGCTTATGTTTGGGCAAGAGAGAAACCATTTTGCTCGTCACGTGAACGTTGACCTTAAGCCTTCTCCAAACTGCCCACTTGTGGCATATGAGATCTTAAGAAACGAACCCATTTTGTTTATGGCGTAAACTTCGGTTTTTCCATTTCGACCCAGGGGACTCTCAAGCCATTTGTTTATGCATTCCATTTGATATGTCAAGTATGATACGCATTTGACTGGTTATGTTTAATGGTTAATTATACATGTTATGTGTTATATGATAACTTCCTTAACTATAAGTTTTAAGCTAGAACAGTTGATGATTCAATTGCTAAATAAAATGATATATATATATATATATATATATTCTAGCTCAAAACTTATAGTTAAGGAAG
>JAOQML010134102.1:0-16664 GCA_027568935.1 Erythroxylum urbanii | reverse complement strand
ATGGGTGATGAATGTGTGTTATAAGTATGCGACATCTTGTGGTATCAGAGAAAAGAGGATGAATCGATAATGGTCAAGGTGTTCTCTATTGGAAAAAGCTCACGTATTATGATATTCTGCATGAAAGTTGGGGTCCGGGAATGGGTTCCCACATACATGGTCTCATCTAATGCCAAGATCAGTACCTTGTGTAAAAAATTGTTTTACATGAAGTACACTAGGGAAAGGGGCGTAAGGGATTATATCATAAGGATGGTCCATTTCTAGAGTAAGTTAAAGGCACTGAATCTTCCTCTTCCTAATGGATTGATAGTGGACCAAGCTCTCAATACACTCCCACCAGAGTTTGGTATGCTGATCACTTGGTACAATTCACAGGATAAGGCTTGAAATATTAATGCTTTGATTTCCCGATGTGTTACTGGAGAGGAGAAACTCAAGAGTAATCCTCATACGGCTTTGTATATAACAAAAGGAAAGGGAAAAGCCAAGGCCCAACGGTTTAAGGGTAAGAAGACCAAACCCTCTCTGTATTTGCAGATCGATTAGCCTAGTATTATGAAGGGTCCACAAGAGTTTGAGAACATAAGCTACTTCTTTTGTAAGAAGAGGAGGCGTAAGAAATTTGACTGCCATAAACATAAAATCTGAAAAGTAAAGCAGGATCTGTGAGGTAACTCCTTGACTTGCATGATTTATAAATCCAATATTACTATAGCCACATCCAGTTCTTAGTGGTTAGATAGTGGAGTATCTAATCATATTACTTCTACGAGTTAGAGGTTTAGATCCAGGAGAAGGCCAGCTAGCGGGAAGGAGAAACTAATGGTCGATAATAATGAAGAAATAGATGTTTTATATGTAGGGGATGTATGTTTGAACCAAGATAAGGGATTTGTACTTTTATTACCGGACATATTCTATATATTGTCTTTTAGACAAAATCTGATCTCAGTGTCATTATTAGACAAAGAAGGTTATCATTTTTGTAATTGAAACTTAAGTTTAAATATTTCTTTCAAGACAAAACATATCAGCACTGATTTCTTGTCATATGGTTTAGATTAAATGTGTCTTATCCCATATGAAATGTATGCTTCTTCTTATATTGCTGAACCTATTGCTCCTAAGAGAGCTCTGATAAAGGAAACGTCATATATGTTGTGACATAAATGTTTAGGCGACATTTCCATAGATAGGGTTGAAAGATTGATAAAGGAAAACATTCTTCCAACTCTAGATTATAATGATTTAGAAACATGTTTTAACACTTGCAGAGGTATGTAGATAAAGAAAAATGGGCCAACTCGAGCTTCTAGTTTGTTGGATCTCATACATATGGATGATAATAGACCCTATATAGGTACATTGTGTAATTCTAGATATGTTCTAACATTCATTGATGATTATTCCACTACGATTATGTGTTCTTACTTAAAGAAAAGTCTGAAGTTCCTAATAAAGTTAAGATTTTTAAGACTGAGGTTGAGAACAATGGGAAAAATCCTTCAAGATTGTAAGATCTGACCGTAAAGGAGAGTATTATGGCAGATATTGAGTTTCAAGATAATAAAAGGGTCTGTTTTCCAAATATGTGGAATCGGTTGGAATAATGACTCAGTTCACTATGCTAGGTAGTCCTGAACAAAATGGTGAGGTCAAAAGGTGTAATCGCACCCTAAAAGACATTATGAGGTCAATGTAGAGTAGCACTAACTTACTTGATTATCTTTAAGGTGAAGCTATTAAGATGATGTTGTATATACTAAATAGAGTTCCAAAGCAAGTCAATGCCTATGACATCTTTCGAAATCTAGAAAGGGTGGAAGCCCAGCCTTTCACACATTCATATATGGGGCTGCCCTGCTGAGGTACGATTGTATAATCCTCATGAAAGTAAATTGCAAGCTTGTTCAAATCATTGCTACTTAGTTGGATATCTCAATCATTTTAAAGGCTACGTATTTTACTGTGGAGAAGTAGGAGCTAAAAATGTGGAATAAAAAACAATAGAGTTTCTAGAATATGATGTCTATAAAGAGGGTGGGCCCTCTCACCTTCAGATGATAGCAGGATGGATATGATAGCTATATCGTATCCATTGCTCAAAAAGTTAGATCCTGTGAATCAAGATTCAGTACCATTTTTGTACGGGAACAGGAACCTATACTTGAACAGACAGAGGTTCCTAGGGTATAAGAACCAATGCAGTTATGAAGATCCATAAGGATGAGACGACCTGCTATTTCATTTGATTACTTAGTCTATTTAAGTGAACAAGACTATGATATTGGACATGTTGTGGATCCAGTTACTTTTACAGAAGTTGTTTCTGGATCCTATGTGGATATGTGATGGGATGTAATAAAGGATGAAATGCAGTCCATAAAGCATAACAAGGTATGGGAGCTTGTTGATTTACTGTAACATTACAGACCTGTCAGTTATAAATGGTTATTTAAGACCAAAAATGAAATTTAGGGTAAAGTTGGGCACTTCAATGCTCGGTTAGTTGCTAGAGGGTTCACTTAGAGGGAGAGGGTTGACTTTAATATTACCTTATCTCTTATATCCTCTAAGGATGTATTTAGAGTGATTATAGCAATAGTAGCTCATTATGATACAGAACTACATCAGATGGATATCAAGAACCCCTTTCCTGAATAGGGACCTTTGTGAAAAGGTCTATATGGATCAACAGAAAGGATTTCATGATCAAGGAGAGACTGACAAAGTTTGCAGTGTTAGTGAACTTGATTTTGCAGATTATTGTTAATGGGCATTTTATACTGATTTTAGATACATAATTTGCTAAACTTTTGCCCATTTAATGTTTAAATTGCACTAATTAAGAGTTATTTGATTTAATTTTAGGCACCTATTGGATTTGGAACGTTTAAAAGCACAAAGCAAACGAAGCTTCTTAAAAGCAAGATAGCTAGACAAAAACGAAAAACGTTGAGCCCAAAATGATGTGAAATAGAGAGGGACAAAATGAGAAACAAGGGAGCCCATAACCTAAAAAAGGAAAAGTTTTTAGCCAAGATAAAAAAGGTGTGTGTATAAATAGTAGGATGAACCAAAAACCCACCAATTCAATGGTCACATCAGCTACAGTAATAAATAGAAGAGAGCAGAGAGGGCTGGTGGGTACAGAGAGAACAAGAAAAAAGGCTGGTAGCTGCAGCACTTTTAAATACATGAAAACACCTAAACCTTCACCAACTCTCGTCATCAACTTATGCTCTCGCAGTGACTGAAAGTAACAGCAAAGGCGACCCAAACCTTTACTGCCTCTATTCAAATTTTTATCAAACAGTTTATCAGCTATAGTAGCAAGGAGAGAGGAGAGAAAATAAAGTAGTGTGATAGAAGGCTTGTGGTAGAAAAGAATAATAGCGTGAGAAGAGACTTCTTTAACAGCAACAACCATCTTTTGAAGACTATATGTTGGATGTTCTTAATTTGTTTTTACTTTTGTGGATTTAATCAATACAAATACATATTATGACCATGATTTACATTACATTGATGAATATGTATAAGTAAGTTTTCTTTGGTTGAGGTTAGGATTGATATTGGATTAGGACAGTTTTTGTGGTGTTATTTTTTGGCTTGATTGAATGCACATTTGGCCTAATTTAGCTTGATCAACTAGATTAAGGCTTTAGATGATTGAATTCCATAACCATTGAGATTTAATTTGTTAGAAAATCAATCAAGCAACATACTTGAGACTAAAGCGTAGACCAACCATAGACTCTTATGTGAGGATACCTAGGATTAACGAACTTAATTTTAGTCTTCTTGCATTGAATGTTTTGTTTTTATTCCAAATTATCTATGAAACCAAATAGGTAACTTGGATTTAGAAGATAAAGGAATTTCTATGAATATTGGGTTTATCTTGCTTAAGTGAAGTAACTCCTAAATCAATCCATCATTACAAGTTTTAGTGCCTAATCCAATTGAAATCCAACACCTTAGCTAAAATTTGTCAATTGATTAAGTCTAGTTGCATTTAGTTCATACTTTCATCATGCATATTTCCTTAATTCACTTATTTTATTTCATTTTCAAATCAATCAATTCTTGATCATCTGAGTAATTTTGCATCGTTTAATTTAATTATCTTACGTTTTGGAATCTCTTGGGTACGATATTCTTACCATTTTATATTACTTTTCAACGAGGTATGCTTGCCTTTAGTTTGGTCAAAATAGAATTTAATTTGTATTGCTTTTTTTAGACAATAATAAGTTTTTGGTGTCGTTGCCGAGGATATTTCCTTATTGTGAGTCATTAGGTTTGATGGTGTTAATTGTATCAGATTTAATTCTTGCATCGTTGCTTATTTGTATATTTTAGTTGTTTGCTTAATTGATTTACTTCGGTGTGTTTTATTTTCAATTCTTAGCTTTTTTATTATTTTCTTTTTATTTGTTTCATTTTGATTATGCTCACTCGTGGTCAAAAGCCCAAGAATTTGCTACTTGATACTGAGATTAAAAAAACTGCTCACAGGTTACGTAAGGAAACCAGATTGGCTAGAAATAGTAACAAAAAAGAAGGGATTAGAGAAGAGTAGTGTGTAGAGATGGAACAGCATGGGGAGGGGCTGATGGCACATCCTGAAGAGAGAAGGGAGTTGACTATCATGGATTTGAATATAAGGCATAACAATAGACCCATACCTCCCATTATAAGGCCAACGATCACAACTGCGAATTTTGAGATTCCTCACAACATTACATCTATGGTGAGAGCATCTCAGTTTGGAGGATTACCTTTGGAAGATTCGAACACCCATTTTGAGACCTTTTTGGATATTTGTGATTTGTTCAAGTAGAATGGAGTGTCGGATGATGTGGCGAGATTAAGACTATTCCTATTTTCTTTAAGGGATAAGGCCAGAACATGGTTGGCCAGTTTGCAGTCAGGATTGAATACTACATGGGGTGAGATTATTTCTGGCTAAATTTTTCCCTCCTGCCAAGGTTGCAAAGATGAAGAATTAGATCACTTCCTTTACCCAATATGAAAATGAGGGTCTATATAAAGTGTGGGAGCAATTTTAAGATATGTTAACATAATGTCCAAGTCATCAGTTCTCCACATGGCAGCAAGTTAACACTTTTTATACAAGAATGATCCCATCGACTAGGAGTACCATAGATACTATAACAGGCGGTAGTTTAATGAGAAAGGCGCCAGATAAGGCTTACATGTTGATTGATGAGATGGCTACTAGTAGCTTTTAGTATCATTTAGATAGGCATCCCAGACGACCTACAAGAGCTCGTATAGTAGACAATATGGTGGCTTTATTAGCTTAGATGGATATTTTGACGAAGACGCTGGATAATTTGAAGCACATTGTGAGAGGAGGAGCTAGTTCTTCATTGAGGAGTTGTGCCATATGCGAGCATTGTGGTGGAGATTCCCATGCATCTTCTGAGTTTCAAGTTGGGAATCCTTTTGCTCATAAGAAAGAAGAAGCCCATTATGTGGGCAATTATAACAAACAAGGAGGGGATCCATATTCTAACACCTAAAAACTAGGGTGGAGGAATCATTCAAACTTCTCTTGCAAAATGATAAGATGACACAAACACAGTCATCCAATGTTGAAAGAAAACCACCTACAAGCTTCAAGGTTCCTAATCCTGCGCCATCTAAGAAATCCAATCTCGAAGAGCTACCCTCAAAATACATCTCCACCACTGAGGTTAGGATGCAGAATCAAGAATCTTCCATCAGAAACTTGGAGAATCAGATGAACCAAATTACAAGTTTATTAAAGGAAAGACCTTCGGGTTTATTGCCTAACACTACTGAGGCCAACCCGAAAGAACATACAAAGGCAATCTTATTGAGGAGTGGTAGATAGCTTGAGGAAGTTAAGGAGAAGCAGAAGGATAAAGAAATGGAAAGGAGTGAAGAAGAAGAGAGTCAGGTGGGTAGCAAGGAGGCGAAGGAAGCACCGGCTACAAAGGAGAATCATCCAAGGTTATTTTCTAACCCATCACACATCTGGTAAGACCTTTGATTTCTTATCCTCAAGGTTGAAAGGTATGAAATTAGAAAATCAGTTTGTTCATTTTCTTAAGATATTTAAAAAATTACATATAAACATTCCTTTTATTGAGGCCATAACACAGATGCCTTCTTACGCAAAGTTTTGAAAGAAATATTGTGTAATAAGAGGAAGCTTAAGGAGTATACCATGACAAAGTTGAATGAGGAGTGTTCGGTCATATTATTGAAAAAGTTGCCACCGAAGGTTAATGATCTAGGGAGTTTTACTATTCCTTGTGTTATTGGTGATTTGCATATATATAGGGCTTTAATGGATTTAGGTGCGAGCATTAACTTAATGTCTCTTTCTATTTTCAAAAAGTTAGGATTGGTGGAGCCCAAACTCACCATTATTTTGCTTCAGCTAGCAGATAGGTCCATTACTTATCCGAGGGGAGTCATTGAGGATGTATTGGTCAAGGTTGAGAAGTTCATCTTCGGGGTAGATTTATTAGTCCTTGACATGGAGGAAGATAGAGACATTCCCATCATTCTTGGGAGACCCTTCATAGCCACTGCATGGACCATCATTAATATGCAGCGTAGGAAGCTCATCTTGAGGCTTCAAGATGAAGAACTAGTGTTTGATGTGTTCAATGCTATGAAGCATCCTTCTACTCCTGACTCTTGCCATTTTATTAATATTTATTCTTTCGATGCTAATAATTCTTCTATTGTTTGTGTAGGTTTATTAGAAGGGGAAACGTAAGGAATGACCAAAGAGTTAGGAGAAAAATTGCAAGAAGAGTTGGAGGATATTGGAGTTGAGTCGGAGCAGGCCTGTTGGACACATTATAGAGCATACAAGCCTCTCCAACATCCAGCTAAGCTATTTTTGAAGCCTTCAATCAAAGAGCCTCCCTCTTTTGACCTTAAACCTCTTCTGAATCATTTGAATTATGTTTATCTTAACCCACCTGAGCACTTACCAGTTGTCATTTCTTCTTTGTTTCTCAGGTGCCATGGAGGAGTAGTTGTTGAGGGTACTGTAGGACCACAAGAAGGTCAATACGTGATCCATTACAGATATTAAGGGTATAAACCCTTTCTTTTGCACGCACTGCATTTTCATGGAGGATGGAAGCAAGGTGATGGTGCAACCCCTAAGGAGACTTAACCCACACATGAAATAACTACTGATAGATAAGGTAGTAAAGCTTTTAGATTAAGGTATTATCTACCCCATTTCTGATTTTGGTTGGGTTAGTCCTATGCAGGTGGTGCCAAAGAAAGGAGGTACCACTGTGGCTGAAAATGAGAAGAATGAATTAACAACCACTAGGAAGGTAACTGGGTGGAGAATGTGCATAGATTATAGGAAATTGAATGATGCCACCAGGAAAGATCATTTTCCCTTACCTTTCATTGATAAGATGATTGAGAAATTAGCTGGATATGACTTTTGTTGTGCCTTAGATGGATATAATGGATATTTGCAGATTTCGATAGCCCCAGAAGATCTGAAGAAAACAACTTTTGCATGTCCTTTTAGTATATTTGCATATAGACGCATGCCATTTGGTTTATGTAATGCTCCAGCTACATTTCAAAGATGCATGATGGCTATTTTTTCTGACATACTTGAATCTTGCATTGAAATTTTCATGGATGACTTCTTTATGTTTGGTACTTCATTTACTGCATACTTGGATAACTTAGAGAAAGTCTTAATTAGGTGTGAAGAGACCCATTTAGTGCTTTATTGGGAAAAATGTCATTTCATGGTCCAGGAATGCATTGTTTTAGGTCACAAGATTTCGAGCAAGGCTATAGAGGTACACCCAACAAAAATTGATGTCATTAAGAAACTTCCACCACCAAACAATGTTAGATAAATTAGAAGTTTCTTAGGCTATGCTGGTTTCTACCATAGGTTCATTAAGGATTTTTCTAAGATTGCTAGACCTTTAATTGAGTTGCTTGAAAAAGATGATGTATTTGCTTTTGACAATAAATGTTTGACATCTTTTTAATTGTTAAAGGATATGTTTGTAACTGTGCCTATTCTTTTATCTCCTGACTGGTCTCTTCCTTTTGAATTAATATATGTTGTAAATGATTATGAGTGGGTGTTGTTTTAAACCAAAGATGAGGTAAGACCTTTCATCCCATTTTTTATGCAAGTAGGACACTAAACAGTGCACAACGTCGTTACACCACTGCGGAGAAAGAGATATCAGAGGTTGTGTTCGCTTTTGAAAAGTTTCGTTCATATTTGGTTTTATCTAAAGTGATTGTGTATACCGATCATGTAGCCTTAAAATAATTGATGACAAAACCCGATGCTAAACTAAGACTAATTCGTTGGGTGTTACTTTTGCAGGAGTTTGACATTGAGCTGAGGGATAAGAAGGGGGATAAGAAAGGAGCCGAGAATCTTTTAGCAGATCACCCGTCAAGGTTAGATGAAGTTGCCATGGAGAGTGCAACAATGAAGGACATTTAGGAGACTTTTCCTGATGAGCATCTGACAGTTATGACAGCCACTCCTTAGTTTGTAAACTATGTAAACTACTTTGCTGGTAATATCTATCCCCCTATTTTTTCTTATGCTCAAAATAAAATTTTTTTGTCTAAGGTAAGACACTATCTTTAGGATGATCCTTTGCTTTACAAGATTTATGTGGATGGTATTATTAGGTGTTGCATTCCTGAAGAGGAAATGTCCTCTATGTTATATCATTGTCATTCTAGAGAGACTAGGGGACATTATAGTGTATCTAAGATAACTCATAAGGTTTTAAAGTGTGGTTTCTATTGGCCCGCCTTATTTAGGGATGCATTTGCCTTTGTCAAATCTTATGATAGTGTCAAAGGGTCGGGAACATTAGTAGGAGACATGACATGCCATTGACTAACATTCTTATTTGCGAGCCTTTTGACATTTGGGGCATAGATTTCATGGGACCATTCCTTAAGTCTTTCTCCAATCAATATATATTGGTTACTATTGATTATGTTAGCAAGTGGGTAGAAGCAGAGGCATTGCCCATAAATAAGGTTAGAGGTGTTGTTAAGTTTTTGAAGAAGAATATTTTTACACGTTTTGGCACACATAGGGCTATCATTAGTGATGGAGGGTCGCATTTTTTCAACAAACTTTTTGATTCATTATTAGCTAAGTATAGGGTGATCCATAAGGTTGCTACTCTATACCACTCCCAAACTAGTGGGCAAGTTGAAATCTCAAACAGGGAATTAAAGAAGATATTATAGAAAACTGTTAATGTTTCTAGGCAGGACTGGTCTTTAAAGCTAAATGATGCACTTTGGGCATATAGGATTGCATTTAAGACACCCATAGGTATGCCAATATTCAGGATACTGTATGACAAGTCTTGTCATCTTCCAGTTGAGTTAGAGCATCATGCATACTGGGCTACCAAATATCTTAACTTTGATTTGTCTTTTGCAGGTGTTAAGAGACTTATGCAACTTCATGAGCTTCAATAGTTTCATTTGGATGCTTATAACAATTCAAAGTTGTATAAGGAGCGTGTGAAGAAATGGCATGATAAGAAGATCCTCCATTTAGACTTTAAAGTAGGTGACTAGGTATTGATCTATAACTCTCGTCTTCATTTTTTTCCAGGGAAGCTTAAGTCAAGGTGGTATGGTCCATTCAAGGTGATCTAAGTCTTTCCTTTTAGGGTCCTTGAGGTAAAATGAGAAAATGAAAACCTTTTTAAGGTAAATGGACAATGAACTAAATTGTATATGCCTAGGTTTGTGGATAATTCTAAGGAGCGATTGTCTCTTTATGACACTTCACTTTCCCCTTCTTGATCAAAGTGCATGCCTTTCAGTAGGACTACAATTTTCTTTTTCTTCTTTTCTCGTTGTTTCTTTTGCATTTCTTTCTAGTTTAATGCATTTCTTTGAGTTGTTTTGAGTTCTCTTTGAGGTTTGTATGGTTGGTGGCAAAGAGTTCTTGGCCGATTCTTTTTTAGGGAAGTTTCTTCTTCCTCTTTTCCATCTTTGTGTTTGATTGTTAATTACTTGAACATTAGGAACAATGTTCATATTACGTGTGGGGGGGATTGAGATTATGTGCATGCTGATGTTTATGATATTGATATTGATGTTCAGAGATACACACTTGAATGGTTGCGACTCTTTTGGTAGATAACTTGGGTCCTATTTTTAGGGTCCCATTTGACCATACGATTATGTCAAAGTAGTTGGAAGGTGAATTGAGTTGTATACGTAAATTTAAATTAGGCAGCTTGAGAGGATAGTGAATCGTGTGAATTGATTAAAGTAGTTAATTGCATAAACTTATTCAATAACTGATGCTTAAGTGATGAGGTAATGTATCGAGTTTTGATGGATTTTCATTTAAGCACATGTGAGGTCTTGAGCTATAGGACTGCATCTCATACTCATTTCTTTATCGTATGTAATGGTTCTCTATGTAGATTACCTTCAAAACTTGCTCTGAACCTATTTGATACTGCTAGTTGCATGCCTTATAGAAATGATAAAAACCTTATTTGTTTCTAACCTTTAACTTAAATAACCCACCAAGTCATTTTTCCCTTGCTACCCCCTTTGAGCCTTTAACCTTGTTTGTTTTTGTATTAATCACACTGCATTGAAACCTGAAAACTTTTTAGCCTGACCTTTTTATAAGTTGAATGAAGTACTAAATATTTATTGTCCTTAATTTAGGGACCTTTGTTTTATATGCTATTATGAGATGTTTTAGAGGTACATCTACTCAGTTGTTATTGATTTGTACTACTACTATCTTCTTTTATGTTTAGTGTTATGACCAAAAAAAAGAAAAGAAAAAACATATCAAACAATAGCATTGGATCGTGATAAGTAGTTGTAGTCCCGTGTTTCTGTCTGCACATCTCAAAATTTCATGTTACTTAGTGCTTTGTGAATGCTTGTTAGTAGCCTTTGCCTTTTTTTTACCTTACCTTAACTTAAGCCCCATTACAACCTTTAGTAAAATCCCTTTTGATCATAATGGCATATACTCTATGTAATGGAAAGTAGGTAAATTTGCAAGCCTATGGTAATGTAATTTCTTACAAGAAGCTTTGAGTGAAACACAACCCTTATACACTTGAGTGACATGAGTGAATATCATGAGGAAGGTCCATTTTAATTTTATGCTTACTTTTGATCAAGGGTATCTATCTTTGATTTTGTTTATATGCATTGATGAAAAGATTATGATATATATAGTAGCTTGATACTTGAGTTTGCTGAAGTTTAAGGGATTGCAAACACTTGATTTTCAATTAAAATGAAAAGACAGAATATGTTGGTTGTGATCCAAGTAAGTTGCTTAAGGACAAGCAACAATTTAAGTGTGGGGGTGTTGTTAATGTGTATTTAATATTGATTTTAAATACATTATTTGCTAAACTTTTATCCATATAATGTTTAAATTACACTAATTAAGAGTTATTTGTTTTAATTTTAGGCACTTATTAGATTTGGAATGTTTAAAAGCATAAAGCAAGAGAAGCATCTTAAAAGCAAGATAGCTGGACAAAAACGAAAAATGTTGAGCCTAAAATGATGTGAAATAACAAGGGACAAAAGAAAAAATAAGGGAGCCCACATCTTAAAAACGGAAACATTTTTAACCAAGACAAAAGAGGTATGCGCGTGAATAGTGGGGTGGAACAAAAACCCTCCAATTAAATGGCCACATCAGCTACAGTAATGAATATAAGAGAGCAGAGAGGGCTGGCAGTTGTAGATGAAACAAGAAAAAAGGCTAGCAGCTACAGCACTTTTAAATACATGAAAACATCTAAACCTTCATCGACTCTCTTCATCAACTCATGCTCTCACAGTGATTGAAAGTAACAGCAAAGGCGACCCAAAACTTCACCACCTGTCTTCATATTTTTATTAAATAGTTTATCAGCTACAGTAGCAAAGAGAGAGGAAAGAATATAAAGAAGAGTGATAGAGGGCTTGCGGTAGAAAAGAATAGTAATGTGAGAAGAGACTTCTTGAACAACAACAACCATCTCTCAAAGACCATATACTGGGTGTTCCTAGTTTGTTTTTATTCCTTATTTGTTTTAATTTTTGTGGATTTAATCAATACAATACATATTATGACTATGATTTGTGTTACATTGATGAATATGTGTAATTAAGTTTTCTTTGGTTGAGGTTAGGATTGATATTGGATTAGGACAGTTTTTGTGGTATTGTTTTTTTGCTTGATTGAATGCACATTTAGCCTAATTTAGCTTGATCAACCGGATTAAGGCCTTAGATGATTTAATGCCATAACTATTGGGATTTAATTTGTGGGAAAATCAATCAAGCAATATACTTGAGACTAAAGGGTAGACCAACCGTAGACTCTTGTGTGAGGATACCTAAGATTAACGAACTTAATTTTAGGCTTCTTGTATTGAATGTTTTCTTTTTATTCCAGATTAGCTATGAACCTAGTAGGTAACTTAGACTTAAAAGAGAAAAGAATTTCTATGAATATTGGAAAAAGAATTTCTATGAATATTAGGTTTAACTTGCTTAAGTGAAGTAACTCCTAAATCAATCCACCGTTACAAGTTTTAGTGCCTAATCCAATTGAAATTCGACGGTTTAGCTAATTTTTGTCAATTGATTAAGTCTAGCCATATTTAGTTCATACTTGCATCGTGCATATTTCCTTAATTCGCTTATTTTATTTCATTGTCAAATCAATCAATTCTTAATCATTTGAGTAATTTTGCATCGTTTAATTTAATTGTCTTGCGTTTTGGAATCCCTTGGGTACGATATCCAGTTCTTACTGTTTTATATTACTTGTCACCAAGGTACGCTTGCCTTTAGTTTGGTCTAGATAGAATTTAATTTGTATTGCTTTGTTTAGACAATAATAATTGCTTACAAGAGTCATGGTGGATCAGATGCCCACACAATAACTCTTGTAATATTCAACACATTAGCAAGCTATTCCTAGGATGCCAAGCTAGTGTTAAGTTTGGTGGCTTTTTCTTTGAAATATGGAGAGTTTGGGTTGCTTGTGCAAATTTACTTATCAAACCAACTTGCCAAATCAATAGCAAATCTCAAGCAATTGCCTGTCATCCTGGAACACAGTGGCCCTCTGAATCCTCGGTTTGATGCACTCAACAATCTTATCAGGATAGTTATGAAAGTGACTAGGCATGTGGTTGAGTTCAAGGACCTACCACCCATGTACATCACAGAGGACGTGCCTGCTCTGTCTACTGCACTAGCCCATATTCTTACTGTTGTCTACTGGACCATCAGGAGCATTGTTGTATGTGTTATTCAGATTACCAATCTTACCACCACGGACATAAGTATGCTATATCGTTTCTTAAAATCGTAAATTAATGTGTCTAAACATAGTCAACTGTTGTAGATGCTCTTTTAGAGAATATTTCTTAGGTCGTCCTAATTAAAATCCAGTGTTAAGCTGATATCATTGAATTTCCCATATTTGCTATATCAACCACTAAGGGCAGGGAGTTATCCACCTTGGCTTACAAACTCGATAACATTTATGAGCATCTAAGGAAGTAGCTATCAACTTGTTGTCAATATATAGGTGATAAATATGTTGACATTTGGTGTTAAATAATTGAAACCTTATTTGTTAAAAGATGTCTATAAACAAATATGATCATATCCCTGTTGCTGATGAGAGGAAAGAACATTAATCTTTCCAAATGCTTCTTAATCTCTTTGAAACAAAGGACATAAACAATATGAAGGTTCTCAAGGCTAATCTCTTTAAAATAAAGGACATAGACAACATGAAGGTTCTCAAAGCCTTGATCAGTGCCAGAGATGATATACATCCACTTGTTGATGGCCCCACCAAGGGAAGGGTTTCAGTCTTCAAACTCAGTGCTTTGCTAATTACAACAACTAATACTATTTAGTTAAATCATAATACTTCTTTGTATTATTCTAATAGATTAACCTTGATGTGCTGAGAAGGAAAAATGTGCTATTGTTGATTTCAGACCTAGAAATTTCCTAGGACGAGCTCTTAATTCTACAACAGATTTACGAAGAATCAACTAGGTCAAGTAGACAATATGAGGTGGTTTGGATCCTTATTGTGGATTGTTCAATCAAATAGAATGAAAGCATACAGAAGTAGTTTAAGAACATGTAATCCACAATACCATGGTACACTGTGTCGAGAAGGCAGTCTTTAGATTCATTAAGGAGATGTGGCACTTCAGTAACGAGCCTATCCTTGTGGTAGCCTTAAAGATTGGATTGTATGCCCTAATGCCATTCACATGAAGTGGGTTTGGAGAAGCAATGCCTTCCCTTTCATTAGCTTGAGAGAGGACACTCTCTGAAGGGATGAGACATTGAGACTTGAACTGTTTTTTGATGAGATTGACCGTATGATTCTCAATTGGGTAAGTTAGGTTCTAAATTGTGGTCTACCACAACAATTGTAACCTTACTATTATCATTTTTTATACTAATATCAGCTATAGTATTACTAATGCTAATGTAAATATGTATCTATAGATATCATCAGACTGAAAAAGGGAAGTACATTTTCTTGTATAGAGGGGACGATGTTGAGTGGGTGAGGAAGTTCATAAACTCAATGTTAAAAAATGATGAAAAGAGGGTGAACATGAATAGTGTTTTTATAGAAAATATGAAAATAGAGGATGAATGTGAACAGTGAAATTCCATAAATGAGAGAGTGATGATACGTTTAAAGAATACTCTCTATATGTTATTCTTTATGACAAGCAAGTATATATACAGAAGTTTGTTATAGTTTACAAATGAAATTTTTATAAGAGGACATAACTAATTATTGCTTGTTCTTTGAAAACTCACGTAACTGTCTTCTCCTTCCTTCTTACTTCAGATGTTCAATTATGTTTTTCCTTCTCATACTACCCCTCAAGATGAGCATGAATATTGATCATGTTCATCTTGGCAATTAAAAATCTAAGCTGAGATGAATTGAGGGCCTTTGTGTGGATGTCTACGATCTACTCTTTAGTTGTCACATATTCAATTCTTACAGTTCCTTCTTCAACCTTTTCTCTAATAAAATGACAATCTATCTCAAATTGCTTTGTTCTCTTATGATGTATAGGGTTTTTACATATCTAAATAGCTGATTGATTGTTGCAATAAATTGTGACTGTCTCTTCATACTTCAGCTCAGTCTTCAAGTAAATTCTTAATCCAAAGTACTTCACAACATGTAAGAGTCATGGCTCTATACTCAGCTTCAATTAAGGTTCGAGCCACTACTGATTGTTTCTTAGCTTTCCAGCTGATCATAGCTCCTCTATACATTACACTAAACTTAGATATGGATCTTCTTGTGTCTAGACAAGTTCCCCAATCACTATCTGTGCAGCACTCTAGCTGTGTATTTTCTTCAGCGTTTAGAATAATTCCCTGTCCTATTGTTCCTTTCAAGTATCTAACCACTTTCAAAGTAGCTTGCTAGTGCATCTTGGCCGGTTTGCTCATGATTAGGATAGGATATGGACTAAATAATTAAGGTCAAGTATTGTAAAGGTGAGTTATATCAGTTTTTTGACAAGCTTTCTATAGCCTGTTGGATCATCCAAGAAATCCTTTTCCATTTGTCTGTATCTACGACTTGGTTCATTAGGTATTGAACTTGGTTTTGCACCTAACAATCCACATTGTTCCATAAGATCTAAGGTATATTTTCTTTGACACAAAACTATCCCCTTTTATGATCTTGCTATTTCAACTCCAAGGAAGAACCTATGTAACATCCCCTCACTGATGGAAAGGGATATTTTCGTCATTTTGGTAAATTGGAATGGGTTAGGAGTATTTAAAGTGTTTTTGATATATTCATGCATTCATATATGCACATGAATAATAAATAGTGAATTTTTGCACATGAAATGATTGTACATGCATTCATGACATTTTTCCGGTTTTTAATTGTGAATAATTGTGTTATATAGAAAATGTGTTTTGTTTGATTGAGAATTGGTATTGAAGAGGTTCATTAGGGTTTTCCCAATTTTAGAGAATTATAGGAATTTTTCGGGAATTTTCTGGACCCAAAAAATTATCAAGTGACAGGTTAGGGGTCATCTGGTAGTGAAATTTGTTGTCCAATGGCAATGGAAACTTAGACATATGAAATTAAGAATTTTTGGAAGTGAGTCATTGGAAATTGGAGAGAAATTGAAGTGAATTGGGAAGAAAGTTGTTGGCCAATGAGAGTGTGACACATGTCACACTCTTAATGTTATTTTATTAGAAATTCACCTCCTTAATGAGTCATTTGCGACTCTTTCTCTCATTCTTCATGTATGTTCTTTTCTTACTATTGAAAGTGTCTTTGGCTTGAAAATCTTGCTCCATCTGAAGGTGACTTCCACCTTGTCTCTTTGTGATTTTTGTTCATTTCTTCTTCTCTCTTCCACTCTCCTACACCCTATCTACCCTTCTTTGATTCATTAAACACCAAAACTCTCACCTTCTCACTTTTGATGATGATGCCGTGAGTGTGAGGGAGGAAAAGAAGAGAGAATTTTGGAAAGATTGCAACCTTGGAGAATTTAGAGTGTAATTAGGTAAGATTT
>JAOQML010134099.1:0-16665 GCA_027568935.1 Erythroxylum urbanii | reverse complement strand
TAAATGTTATATTTTATTTTATTGCAATGTTCCCAAATATATTTATTATTATTTCAAATAAATCTCAATGGTGACACGTAGTCGCCATAAATCCATATGGAGACCCGAGGCCAACATACCTATTAAAGAAGAATAAGACCTTAAAGAGACATCAAGATGTTGTTTTCAACAAAGAAGAAGCTCATATTTCATCCTAATTTAAGTAGATCATTATGACAAAATTATCTATTTTTCATTTTTTACATTGATTATTGTGGCTTAGATATTAGGAGTTGCATGGGGTATAGAGATAGGCTTACATTAATCTTTTAGTGTTAGATTCAAAACTTTCAGTAAATTTCACAAAGCTTAATGTATATTCAAAACTTTCAATAAATTTCACAAAGCTTAATGCATTCTCTTGAATCTTAATCTAATAGGATATTAGTTTAATAATTAGAGAATAGGTGGTTATAAGTCAAGAAAGAACAAATTCATAAGTTAGAAAATTTTATCAGTCCAGATTACAAAACCTTGTTTGATAGATTGAATCATGACTATAAAGATGATACTAAGGGGATTCTTATCTAAATGCTTATGTAAATTTCATCTCATCATTAATTGTTTTGATTTATTTCTATTGGTTTTATTTTTCTTTATTGTAATTTTGTTTTAATTCTCAATAAAAATCGCTTTCTTTATTTAATTAGCCAAGCAATAATAGGATAGTTTAATAATGTTTTGGAATTTTCATGTGGACTTGATAGTTCAATCATTAACATATTATTGCCAAAAAATAGGAGCATTTGACTTAGGTTGTGAGTATTAATGGTAATGAAAACTTAAGTAGTAAAAGAATGTTCACCGTGTGATAAAACCCTTTTTCAACTTGTCTTCATTCTAAGAAGGAAATAGGCTAGCACCTGCTTATTTCTTAATTACCTAAAACGTAACCTACAATGATTAAACCATGGTAAATTAGACATGAAAAACATAGTAGAACACTCAGTAAAATATACTTACATTATGTTTACATCAATTGCACCAATACTTAGAGTTTTGCTCACCCTTAAGCAAAACAATCACTCAACACATTAGCCTAAGTAACGTCAACTCCATGAAATTCCACAGTTCAATTTAAGTAGTCAAGCATCACCATTATTCACTCAATCACCACATTTATCAATCACCCATATCTCGAAATCATCACATTAACTTGTAATTCAATCTTAACCTAACCTAACAATATTTCGAATTTAAATAAGATTAAAGGTTTCACCTTATATATAAAGTAAAAAAAAGAATAAAAAATCTAAGTCTAATAATTATTTAATAAGCTATATTGAAAACAAACCGATGTAAATATTTTTTTTAGTTTTGTTTCTTAAGTATGAAGCATGATCAACTTGTCTAAAATGGAATACTAACCTATTTATGTAAGGGTAAATATCTTATCTTACATACACCTCATTTATAATACAAAGTAGTCTCACACATAATGGATTTACTTATTTACCTCAATATCCTTTTTTAATTTCCTAGAATTTTAACTTACGAAGCTCAATTCAAGTAAATTGAATGCTTATAATGCTTCCAATTTAATAAAATGTTACTTAAAATAATTCCTCCCTAACACTTAAATCATACATTATCCTCAATGGAAGAACATAAAGCATATACAATAAATGAACGTAAAAAAAGATAGAGAATGATGAATAAATATTAAGATCAAGAAAACTTTGAGCCCTATTGATAGATGTTTCTTTTAAATTACATTTTGATAATCATCGAGATTTGAACACCTTCATGCAGAATTAATTAAAAAATAAAAATGAAAAGGTACTCAAAACTAAAATAAAGTATAAGATACTAAAAACACAAATAATTAAATGAGTTAAGAAGTATAATGGAAATAATTGAAAATAAAGTAAAATGGAAAGATAAAAGATAAAAGAAATCATTGTGTAGTTATGTCGTCATCATAATTGGCCTTAATATGCACCACTGCTGGTTGAGATATAGAGAAGATCTTTATGAATGAAAATCCTAAATGATTGAAATAAGTTAAAAATTGCTTTTCTATTTAGTCCAATTATTATTCATGCATAAAAAGCTCTTTTGAAGTCTTCATAGCATATGGATTTGTCTAAGCTAATCATTTTCCATTTGATGCACCATCCTATCAATCATCTTCCATAATAGTTATGCAATGGGAAAATTAGCTTCAAAGTTGACTTTGACTTAATTTATGAGATTCCCATATTGGTTAGAGAGGGGAATGAAGCACGCCTTATAAGGGTATGGATAACTCTCCCTTATAGATGCACTTTCCCCAGGTGGGAAGAGCAAAAGTGTGAGGGTTTAGTTGGGCCAAGACCCAAAAGCGGACAATATTTGTAGGCGGGTGGTTTGGGATGTTATAAATAGTATCAGAGCCAGTACCCGAACTGGTATGTCAGCGCGGATGCTGAGCCCTAAAGGGGGTGAATTGTGAGATTCCCATATCAGTTAGAGAGGGGAATGAAGTATGCCTTATAAGGATATGGATACCTCTCCCTTATAAAAGCATTTTCTCGGGGGTAGGAAGAGCAAAACTGTGAGGGCTTGGCTGGGCCAAGGCCTAAAAGCGGACAATATCTGTGGGCGGGTGATCTGGGATATTACATAATTGTCTTCCTTAGAGTTTAAGGATACACTAAGATTTCAATAACATCTTCGGACTTTGATACCTTGATCTTTTGTAGCTTAATAACTAGTGGTGGTTGCTCCTCTCTCACATGTGTCTCTTTAGCTTCCCTTATATGAACATCACCTCCTTTCTCAACTCCCTCCTTTCCAACTAAAACAAATTCTTGCCTAATCCTTTTAACTAAGCCAATGAACGTCATAGCATATAGGTCAAAGGGAGGCATCATATATGCTAATGTCATCTCCAAGAGATTAGGGAATACACCTAGGTTTTTGGATAGCAGGGTTTGGCATAAACCTCTATATATTGATGTATAGGGAATGCACCTAGGTTTTTTGCTAGCAAGGTTTGGTACAAACCTCTATGTATTGATCCCTCATTTGTTATTGTCATATGCTCTAAATATTTGTAGTAAAAATAACAAAAATTGTATTTATGACGCCTCTCTATATGCCATAAGTATAATACGTCCTTAAGTGTCACTATTATTGTATTTCCTCTCCTACCTAAAATGGTGTGGGTAGTTGCTTATTGTAAATAGAAAACTACAAAATAGGTAATATAGGTACTTTTAGTTCTAGAAGAGGCATAACTATGAGATATATATGATATTTTAGTTTAAGACAAACTAGATACGATTATGTCATAAGTGAAATAAGTATATGAGGTTTTGTAAGAATTCATTTCTACATATTTTGGTGCATATAACTCATATTGATCTCCAAAATATGCGATAAAATTTTTTACTTGTCTACCCCCTATCTTAAATTTTATCCTCATTGAAATATCCCAAGATGTATTCCTCATCCTTTAAATATTGATAAAATTTTTAGGACCACTCTCTATAATAGTGTTTTACTATTTCAAAGCATAATATCTAACAAATATTGTCAATCATTGACCTTACCTCCTCTTCCAAACTTTCAAATTTCTATGGTATGTAAATCCATACTACTATTATGTTTAAATTTTCTAGTTTCAAAATGGCATACCTTTGAATGTGACTTAGGTTAGTGAAACCCAATACTAGTGCTCACCTCTAGAGGGAATGTTTGGTGATTAGTAGGAAGAGTTCCCCCTCATTGCCCTCTCCTTTCTTTTGCTTGTATAATGTCTTTCTCTTATCTTCTTCAATTCCATCCTACATCTGGAAAATTACAGTAGAAATTAACCTAAATTGCCAAAATCTATAATTTTAAACATAGTGTGCCCTAATTTTGAAAATATAAATTTTTAAGGTAAAATTTGTGTAAATTTAAGTATAGAACAATTGGGTAGGTTGAAAATTGAGTGTAACATATTTTAGAGTAGGTTTTAAATGATAGAGAATGAAAAGATTATTAAAATTTTAGAGAAGATAAAATATTTTTATGTTTTCTTCATTAAACACATGAATAGGGTTTTAAAAATATCAAAGCACGAGCTATAATATGAGCATGTTCTATATGTCTATCTTAATAAACATTGGGTAGGGCATGGGTGTATTCTAAGTTGTGTTAAAAATAGAAAATATTTAGGATATAGGCATGTCTTTACATATATATATATATATCCCACTAAGATTTAAACTTAACCTAGTTATGGGTGTGTCTTCTCCTTTAATGGTCCAAGTTAGAACACAAACTAGAACATTAGAATCTTCATGACCATGTACTCAGTAAACTAGAATTTTTTGAATCCTAGGAGAGGCACAAGTGCTTCTCCTTAATGTGTGAGTGCATATATCTTCCAACGTAGTCTAAAATGCGGGCATATTTCAATACTTCTATGGATTTCTTCCTAGTGTTTTTTGCATATAAGAATACATAATTCTTCCCATGCTTCCTAGATATAAAAATAAATACAAAGAAGAAACAAAACAACTACTATAAATATGAAAAAGAATTTATTATTTTTAATATTTAAAAAGTTCTTAAGATTAAAGACCTTATTAAAAAAACTTAAAACAAATATATAAATAATTACTCTTAATTAAAAGCACTAAATGAAACAATTGGAAGTATTAAAATATTTGATTTCATTACCTCCCAATAATCATGTCTTTAGAAGTCTTTTAGTTGGAATCTTTTGTTAGACTTAATTGAGAGGTAGGGTAATAAGTTTCTGACCCCTTTTCTTTTGAGCATTTTTTAGTCCCATAAAAAGGATCCCTTACCCTAATTTTCTATATTTCTCTTACTTTATCCTTCTCATTTCTCTTATAAGGCAACTTAATATCATACCTGATGACTTCTTGTAAAGGATTATTATTTAAAGTGTGATAAGAACCATTGTTAGTAACAAACTTGTTCCTAACATTCAAGACTAAGAATATGACCTCTTTACTTTCAACCCTAAGTATTAAGTTCACTTCCCTAGTATTTATGTTTGTTATCATTGTTATAAAAACGATTTTACTAAAATAAAATGTTCTTAAAAGTCACCATCCATATCAACGATAAAAGATCCAATCATATACAGATTGTCTCAAATTGCCTAAAAGCCAATTATAACTTGATATAGTAAATAGTTTTATTTAAATTGCCTTAAAAATAATATAAATATTATTTTAAAAATAATATGTGTTATAAATAAATGTAATAAATATTTAAAAAAGATAATGATAGGGTTCCCCTTATCTAAACATGAAAACATTTAGCCACATTCCATTAAACAAATAAACATAAACATAAATAAAAAATGAATTCAAAGGGAAAGAGTTTTAGATGTTATCTCAATGTTCCAATATGCTCTACTTTGTTGGGATGATTGTTCTAAGGTTCTTTTGCCCTCTGGCTACTAACCATAACTATAAAACTAAAAAGAAAAAGTTCAACTTTTATTTTAAGACTTTTACCTTTTTAAATATAAATTTCTACTTTAAACATAGTTGGGAACACCACCATATTCTAGGTTGTGTGATTCCTTGTCTCATTTTTAGGAGAATATGGCCACTAACACACTCATATTCTAAGTCATATCCTTTACTATCTCTTTTTCAAAGATAGATATAAGAACTAACACACTTACGTTCTAGGCTATATTTTTTACTATTTCTTTAATTGGATTTATGGAAAAACATGAGCATTAATATGCTTGTGTCCTAGATGTGTATTCCATAACTTTTTTGGCACCATACTTAACATAACCTCTCATCCATCAATGTATATAGTCATGTCTTCAAAAAGTGAGTTTCTAAGAATAACATGAGTTGATACATGATTGTGTTTTAGGTTGTGCTCAACCACTTCTTCATCTTTTCATCATTTTAAAAATAACACATACATGTGTCTGAGACTATATCTAGAAAAGACTCTAATCTCCTTGATTTTTTTGGTAAAGCTTTTCAATTCTCGACCAAACTTATTTCTAAGCAAAATTTCTCAATTACCTAAAATAAAACATACAACAATTAAACCAAGGTAATTTTGACATGAAAACATATAAAAAAGTTAAATAAAATAAATATATGTTATGTGTACATCAGTTTCTTCGACCATAGTAGTTAAGAAAGTCCTAGTGGCATCCTCCCCCAAAAAGAAGAAGAAATAGAAGATTCATATAAATGATGTCGTCATCATCAAGCCCTCTCCTTTTACTATTTTCTGCCTTGATTCCTTATCTTATCATATTCCTCTCATTGCCCTCCTTCAAAATATATTCTCTCCCCAAAAATTTTTAAGCTTATTGAGGAAGACAAGAAGTTATAGTTCAATATAAAGAAGAGTAACATTTTTATTGAAAGATTGCAGTTTGCTTAGAGATGTTGTGACCTGTGGTCACTCCCACGGATAAGGCTAACCATAAGGTCATAAATATGGATTTTATTTGCATATATTTAAATAGGCATATGTTTGGGGTAAATTTTCCTCTCTTTTATTTTCCTTAATTTATTTTTTTGTATATGCTCGATGATTTTATTATTCATATTTCAGGTTGTATCTTCCATATTTATGGAATACAGGCAAGTTTATAAGGAGTTGAATAGGGTACTCAAGGAGAAGGATTGTTAGGTTAGGTTAAGGTTAACCTAAACTAAATTTTTTTATATGTAAGTTATAAATTTTTAAATTAAGTTGAAAAATTAAAGATTGTCAGGTTAGGTTAAGATTAAATTACAAGTTAATGTAAGCATCTAGAAATCTAGGTAGTTAATGAACAATAAGATTAAGTGAATAATGATTATAATTAGTTATTTTAATTGGATTGTTTACTTTTCATGGAATTCAATTTATCTTTAAAGATAACTTTTGTGATTGATATGCTTAATGACAACTAAAAGTCTTGACTTGTAGTAATTTGATGTATGTGTAGCATATATATTTTTTACTTAGTATTTTTTATGTTTCCGTACAAAATCATCTTGATTTGATATTGCAATTATTTTTTTAGGTAATTTAGAGAAATGTTCCTTAGGAAATGATTTTGGATAAGGACTAAAGAGTTTTAAAATTCAAAAATAGAAAATAATCTTTAGTTAAATATGGTCTTAGAAATGTGCATATTGTATCCCATATCCCTCTATAGATAGATGTTAAACATTAAGTTGGAAATAAACGATCTTGTACCCGGTCATGTTCCTTATTAGAAGATGGGTTTAAAGAAAAAATTATACAAACAAGTAGGTCAGGGCTTATGTTACATGGTAAAGAAGTTACAGTGAAGATCACAACCTCCTATATGGGCGTGTCAAAGCCTATGATCCTCGTCTAATGGAAAAGTTGAATTACAGTGTGAGACTTAGCTTGGGACACATTCGTGTTCCTAATCGTGCCAATGATAGAGTAACTTATTTAAACAGTTAATAAGGGGCTCTCTTGGCTTAAGTGTGGTCGCAGGTTTAAACCCCCCTCATGTATACATTTGTTTAAAACTTGGAGTCAGAGCTTTGCCCCTCGCAAGGGACCTACCCAGCTCGAGCGAGGATTAATCTAAGTGTGGATGGCTTAAAGGTGCCTTCCCATAATTAAGACCCGCCTAGGACACCTCGTGGATAACCCAAAAAAAGAGTATTAGGAAATCTAAAAAGAAAGTTATTTTAGTGAGTCATTTTTTGTTTTTTAATATTTAAAGTATGGTTAACAGTTAGTGAGAGAGAGAGAGAAAACCTTAGAGAAAAATTTGCAGCCACATTTAATGAGGAAAAAGATTTAAAATCATTCCAGTAAAATGAAGGACATCCAATGATTAAGATCATATAAGAAAAAATCTCTTCATATATTTTCTATAATTCTTTTGTTATTGTTTATTATTTAGTTACAACTTTGCTGATTTCCTTTTTTTTGGAACGGAGGAACTTGCAGTCGCTATCCTTTAGATGTGTACTGGGTAAACCTCTGTATTGACGCAATAGCCTGTAAATCACACCAATCGGGTACTTCGTACTAGGCAAGCACTGTACGACAAGCTCGATCGAGAGAGTGTAAGTAGGGGTATTCGAACATAGGACCTTTTAGTTGTAGGGGGCATCTTTGTTGATTTCGAGATAGAAGGAAACCTAGTGTTGTTTTATAAGGATTGGTTTTAGTAATTTTATAGAGTTAAATACTTAAGAAAATATCTATATTGATCTTAATAAAGCTAACAGTTAAATCATATATTAGTTTGCATTAAGACATTTTAAAAAACCTGTTTATAGGTTAACTTGGGCATTAATATTTAGAGTTAAAAGGGTTGCTATAAATAAACTTGAATGATTCTTCTAGTATTAAATTTAAACACTCTATGAATTTTCACATATCTTAGTGCATTTTAGATGTTATAATAAATTAGAAATATTGATTAATCAATTTGGTGATATGTGGTTATACATTGAAAGATAGTAATGCATTAACTTAGGAAATTTCGCAGACACAAGTTATAGAATGCCTTAATTAATTGAATCATAAGTACAGGATGATGCTAGGGGAAATTCTTTTATAGATATTACACTATGTTTGATTTCTTATTATTTATTACTTGTTTTTCTTTGTTTATAGTGTTTGATTTGACTTAGGATAGATTTACGATTAGGTAAAGCAACCCATCGTATTATTAACTAGATAATAATAGGAAAGTCAAAACATAATAATACTTTTAATTCCTCACGAGAACAATACTTTACTTATCACTACACTACTATAAAATGATAGATCTATTTTCCTATAGTTTTCGAGAAAACAAAAACCACTTTCTTTGTGAATTCCTTCTCTTTAAGAATTTAAAATTTTACAAGACTAGGTCACCGTTCTTTAGGTTTTGGTATTTTATCGTTAATAAATTAGTTGTCTAGCCTGTTGCTACTATGGCTCATTTTTTATGCTTATATATCCATACTAATGTGGGACATTGAATCTAATTGTAAATATTCATCCAAAGTTAATCCCTACAAGCAATGGGATGTACATACCTTATTTTACGCTTTAATAAGCTATTTAATTTATTATTTTGTTAGTTATTTTCTTAATTCCAATAATAAGCTAGGTTTTCCTAATTAGAGTAGGATTAATCTTTCTTCATTTAAATAGGAGTGTAGTTTTTTCCTAATTAGAGTAAGATTACGTTTTGTTATTTCTAAGCCTATATAAAAGCATTAGAGCATGTAATTTTAATAAGATTTTAGAATAGAATTTGTCTGATTCAGCTTAAATAAATTGAGTATTTCCTCAAATCATAATTCTTGGTGGTGTTCCTTTAGAGAATTAAGTGGGTTAATCATTTAACTTGGTGGTCCTCCTTTATAGTTTAAAGAATGGTTATTTAACTTTTAATTCCTTAATATTTTGTTAAGTTTTGATATTCAAAGAAAAAACATAAAACAAATCTTATTCTTTAACCAAGATTCTTTTAGGATTATGCAAGATTCAATCTTTATTAATTTATATGCATTATAGACGTATCAGAGCAAAGGATCAAGGTTCTCCTCAGCCTTGATGGTCCAAAAATGAGTAAGAAACTGTTTGCCTTTATTTTGATTAAAGGTTAAAACATAGCCCTTTGTTTCGATGTGAATGTGTTTGTGATCGTGCCAAAACTTTAAAGTGATTCTAAACTAGGAAATAAGGAAAAAGGATATTGCGACTCGTAATATAAGACTGAAATCAAATGATTGTGTATGCTAGAAAGGGACAAAAAATCTAACAGAAAAGAACTTTGCTTTATTGATAAACAATTCGGCAAAACAACAATGACGAAGAAATTGCAAATTACTAATGACAATTGAAAAGAGAAGACTATGCTAAAAACTAGAGAATTGCCGAAAAAATAAACTGATAGATTTGCTAGGATGCCAGGCTTTTGATATGTGAGATGTGTATCCTTTTTTCTGCTTCAAAACTTCTATTTATAGCCAAAACTGATGGGTTTCCAACCTTGATCAAACTTGTAATCCGATAAAACTTTATCCTACCAGATAGAGATAAAATTTGGATAAAACTTTATCTTATCAGATAGAGATAAAATTTGGATAAAACTTTATCTTATCAGATAGAGATAAAGTTTGGCCTGGTGTTTATCAAGTTTATCATCTTATCTCATTATCTTGGACTTCAAGACTCCCACTCCAACTCAAATTCTACTGCTTTCTTCTTTGTTGGACACTAGATTTTTGATGGGCTAGGATCAGTGGATTTCTTTTGGACTTCAAACCATGGGCTCTCTTTGGGCTTCGGGTTTTTGGCCCAAAATAGTAAAAATGGGCCGAACCTATTTTTCAGTGTAAATATTTGCCCCTGCACCATTGGGCTTATAAATATAAGCCTTATGGTGGCCCTTAACTTACTTCGAAAACTATTTAGCCAATGCCTTTGCCTAGAGTACCTTTTGGACGCTTTGACTACCTCTCCGAACCAAACCTAAGGTGGAACCCATTTGACACTGTTTACAGCCTTTAGCATACTTGAAACAATCATCAAATATGTGAGGCCAGTAATAACCATACCTACAAATCAAGCAACGCATTTTTCTCCGGATTGATGAGTGCCACACATACCCTCATGAACTTGTATAGAGTGCCAGTAACCCATAGATTCCACCGGACCTAAGCATCTAAGGAGAAGACCATCGGCACTTTTCCTGTATAGAGTGCCTTCCACCAGGAGATAATTCAGCCCCTGCATCTTGATTTTATAGGGTGTCTTTCCTTTTGGATTTTCCAAGTACTCTCTGATAGAACTTCTCCAATCACCAGTACACTCTACATCAGTATTGAACACATCCACTGGCATCCCTCGGGCTTCTATAGAAGGGTGATTTTTCTTTTAGATAAGGATGAACTTATGCATCAGTTCATCAGACATTTTCACTCTCGAGGCCACCCCAGTCATTGAATCAGCTTCCCAATAGTCCTCTCGAGGAATGTAGAATAAATCCACGCACTCAAAATCATCTAACAACTGAACTATAGCAGCAAAATACGGAGCCAAAGAAAAACTACTACACTTATATTCACCGTTTAATTGTCTGATAAATAATTATGAATCTCCATATATAGCTAAATCCTTGGCACCCAATTCTTTGAGAATCTCCAATCTAATTATTAGAGTCTCATACTCGGCTTGATTGTTAGTGTACGGAAAGTTAAGATTAAAAGAGAGAGCATTTTTGATACCTGCTGGAGATATGACAACAACTCCTGCCCCAACGGCATCCTTTGTGCTAGACCCATCAAACTTAAGAATCCACGGGGCTCTTTCTAAACAAAACACATTCAAGTTAGGTTCTTCAATGTCAGGGACTTCTACACTTAGATGGTCAACCAGAAAATTTGCAATAGCTTGCCCTTTTACCGATTTCTAAGGTACGAACTGCAAAGCAAATTCGGCTAAAGCAATAGCCCATTTTCCTATTCTCACAGTGATAATCGACCTCATCAACATGTACTTAATTACATCAGTGTTAGACACCACAAACACCAAATTTCCAATCATGTAATGTCTTAACTTAGTGCACGCAAAATATAAGGCCAGACACACTTTTTCAATTGGAGAATATCTGACTTCAGCATCTTTGAGTGTCCTACTCAAATAATAAATAGCTTGCTCATTACCTTTAGTGTTATTTTGAGCTAAAACGTATCCGATTGAGGTTTCTGAAGCTGCTAAGTATAAACGGAGGGGATGATCTTTCCTTAGCAGCATGAGCACTGGTGGCGAAGATAAATGCTCTTTGATTTTATCAAATGCTTGCTGATGTCTATCGTCCCATAAAAACTCCTCTTCTTTCTTTAGTTTGAGCAGCTCCGAAAAATCCTTTGTCTTGCCTGCCAAGTTGGAAATAAACCTCCTTAGGTAATTAATCTGACACAGGAACCTTCGTAGTTCCTTTTTTCTTCTAGGAGGCTTTGCCTGCTCAATCACTTTAGCTTTGTTGTCCTTAACCTCCACCCCCCCTCTGATGGACAAGAAATCTAAGAAAATTTCCAGCTTTGACTCCAAAAGCACACTTTAACGGATTGAGTTTGAGCTGATGTCTCCTCAGTCTCTCAAATCCTTGCCTGAGATGTTCTACATGGTCACCCTATTTTTTAGACTTGATAACCACATCATCGATGTAGACTTCAATAATTTTCCTAATGATATCATGGAAAATGAGGTTCATGGCTCTTTGATAAGTAGCTCCAGCGTTCTTTAGCCCAAATGGCATTATAACCTATTCAAATGTGTCGATTGCTCCTGGACATCGGAACGCTGTTTTATGAAAATCATTTTTGGCAATTTTGATCTGATTATAACCAGCAAAACAATACCAAAATGTTAACATTTCATGGTTGGTAGTGGAATCAATAAGTATGTCGCTAACCAGCATTACATATACATCCTTAGGTGTGGCGGCATTTAAGTCCCGAAAATCTATACACACTCTAATTTTTTCTTTTTTCTTGACTACAGGGACTATATTTGCCAGCCACCCAGTATACTTAGCTGGTCTAATAAATCCTACTTTGAGGAGCCTTTCTATTTCTTCTTTTACCTTTATCTCTACTTCCTTGGACATTCTCCTGGGCGGTCATTGAAAAGGACGAAATTTCGGCTTGATGGGCAGTCAATGTTCAACTAAACTCTGACTTAAACCTAGCATATCCTTGTAATCCCATGCAAAGCAGTCTTTATACTCGTGAAGCAGCTTGATTATTTCTTCGCACAAGTCCTTATTAATAAGCCCACTGATGTATGTTACTTTAGGATCCTCGGCAGTATTCAAGTTGATTTCTTCCAGAGGGTCCTTTACTTGAAGTCTCTCATCTTCCATTTTGGGTGGCGCGACTTGTAGCTCCTCCAGACTTATTTCATCTCTTATTATTTCTGGGCTTTCTCCCTCATAAACTAACTATGTTCCAAAAATCTCAACTTCACAGTTGGCCATTAATTGTTTCCTGGCCTGCGGCAAAATTACTTCCTGGATGACCCTTACAGCTACTAACCACCCTTCCTCACTTTCTTGAGCAATCATTGGCCTGATTGGCCAACGTCTTCTTCTATCGTCCTAAACAGCCTGATGCTTTTATTCTTCTCACTGGCACTAGTTGCTTGGAGCAGCAAATGCTTGTCCTTAGCAAATTTCATCAGTGTAGGTCTGCCTTCTTTATCCAAACCTTCAAAAGTAATTGGTGTGGTATCTCCATGGTAATAGTAGGGGCACCAAATTGACTTCAGCGCTGAAAGGATTATTATCTGCCTTAACCATTTCTACGTTATACCTATGCCAAAACAATAAGAACTGGTGAAGGGAAGATGGCACACAAATGTTGGCATGAATCCAATCTCTGCCCAGAAGTAACTTGTAACTTGTAACTTGCATTTGTGTTGATTACGAAGAAAGCAGACACACACATCTTACTCCCCACTGTTATTTGTAGCAGAATTATGCCTAATGTTCTTGCCATGTCCCCAGTCACCGCACTCACTACTAAATCTGTAGCAATGATATCCTCTTCTCTTTTCCCAAGCCCCAATAACACTTTCAAGGGAATCACGTTTACAGCTGCTCCATTGTCCACCAAAACTTTGTTTAGTGGCCTCCCATTGATACGAGCCCATATGTACAGTGGCTTAGTGTGATTCACTATTAACGGCTTGTCGAATGTTAGAGTTTTACTGTCCTCAGTCTCCTGCGATTTCTTTGAGAATTTTTTCACTGCATTTTGTTCTTCTTTTGCAGCCCAGACTTCTTCTTCATCTTTTGGCTTGTCCTCCGCTTCGTCATCAGGATTGACGCGGCAAAAAATAGCTAGTAGCAATATAGAAGCATCTCCTATATAATAAACAGGGACATTACCAACATTGAAGTAACTTTCTACCTGTTCTGCTGCATCGTCATCCTCCGTTGCCTTCCTTCCAAATTTATTCCTCTGAATTCCTTCTTCACGGTGCTCAACCATCTACTTGGCAATGTTGGCTAGCTTTTTCCCTTTATTAAGCTTCTTTTGTTTCTCCACAAAGTTAGCCATGACTTGAACTTGAAGTTTTATTTCCAGATCTTCTTTTTCCTGGAAAAGTCTCTCGGCCAACTTCTTGCACTGCAACCTTCTTTTTCTTGTTTTAGCATTTTTCTGAGCAGCAGTAAGCATTTTCTTTTTATTTTTCCTTTTACTTTCCACCCGAACCCACTCTCCAGCTTTCTTGGGCATCGATGGCTTAAAAAATTTTGGGTGGCTACCAGTGCTGATGACCACCTGGACACCGATCCTTTCCAGTGCACTGACTCTCTCCTGACTTTTAGAGGCAGTGGTCAAGCTGTCTTTCCTTTTCCACACGTTCCACCTTTTTGGCCTCCAAACATAATTCGTATGCTTCTAGCTCCTTTTTTGGTTGAGCCAATTCCCTATGTCAACACTTGCTACGTTCACTGACCCCATTAGAAATGGATTTTGGTCAATGAGCATTGCCTCTTCTAAGAACTTGAGAATTTTCCTATTGATGCGATCCTGGATCACGATCTTGAAGGCCCAGCATATGTTGGTGGAATGAGTCCACGCGTTATGATATTTGCAATAGTCTTTGGCCTTCATCTCCTCCTTGGTAAGCAAAACGTGATCTTCTGGCAAAGAAATAAAATTGATTTTAATTAGATAATTGAAAATTTCAGACGTTCTACTTACATCGAATGTGCACTTATTCCCCCTCTTGTTGCCATTTTATTGCGTTCTAGGAGGCATCTTTTCCAGGTGTGGGCATACTATGCTCCCAGTATCCGATACGGCATCTATAGCAACTTCTACTTCAACGTTATGGACTTCCTTAAAATAAGTCCCCATAGTCTGCTTTTTCAGCTTATCGTCTTCTTTGAGCGGCTCCTCATATTCTATCACCTTCATAGCCAACTCGAAAAAGTCTCTAAAATCCATGCCTTAAAACTTTTTCCTCAACTCCAGGTCCAATCCTTTTTGCACCATCTTCACGAACTTAGTTTCCAGAATATTGATCATGCACTTGTTTCTCATTCTTTTGAACCTGGCAATGAAATCGTCTACCTTCTCTCCAGTACGCTGAGTAAGCCTGGAAAATTCTGTGATACTGACTTCGGGCTCACTTCTGTAAAACTGAGCGTAGAAGAGTCTTGTCATATCTGCCCAACCAAACACGGAGTCTCTTGGCAATGACACGTACCAAGAGAAAGCAGCTCCAGTTAATAAATTTGGGAACAATTTCAAAAGCAGATATTGGTAGTTCTCATAGCTAGAAAATTTCGAGCATTGAGTGGTGAACCTCATTATGTGCTCAATGGTAGACTGTCCATCTTCTTTATAAAACAATGTAAAATCTAAGATTGGGAAAAGCTTCCCTGTCAATGAATTCAGGATAAGGCTTCCTAAATTCAGGTCGAACAATTTGATAAAACCCAGGCCTGTATAACTCTTGAACAATCTCGCGCAGCGCATCCCTGGTAACGTGATCTATCGTTTGAGTGTTTTGCCTATACATTGCTTGGCCTATGGTCACCAGTTGCTGAACTGCCTGGTGACCTGTAATCTTTAGGAATGCCTGCATATGGTTGGTCACCAGACTCCTATTGCCCCTTGAGCTCATTCCCTCTTCATAAAGGTGAGGTTCAGTCGCTGGTCCAGTGTAGTTGTGGAAATAAACATGGGTCTTGTTGATGATAGACACTAGAGGCAAAGTAGTTTTTAGTGTCTCATCCCTTTTGTATGGTGGTTGGTAGGTGGACACCGGCTGTTTCTCCTTGTTGGGGCTGTCAATCCTGGTGGATTGCCCCCTGAGCTCCTTTGCAGGAGAAGTTTCTCCTAGCTTGGTAACCTTGGCTGCTGACTTCTCATTTTCAGTTGGAGTGGCCGTAGGTGCAACTGACTGATTTTCTACTGCCACTGGTAGCTTGCTAGCCTGCGATTCAGTTTGAAGCAGTGGCTTGCTTAACCTACCTCTGCCTATGCTTTTGTCTTTCTTCTACATGGCACATCTAGTGATCGCGGCTAAAATCTCTTTGTGATTACTTCACGTTGTGTCAACCAAAGTGTTCAGAAAAGTGTCAGTTTTAGCTGTTCATATTTTTATGGCCTCCAGATTTAGCTGTTGATTTTTTTATGGCCTCCAGAACCTTCATTAAAAGGATATTAGTGTTACTTACCTGACTTAACTCAACGGATTGAGCCTGATCTTTCTGCACTACTGTTGCAATGATTTCTATGTCATCATCTCCACTGATGGAAATGTTAGTACTCTTACTAGATCATGTTTTCTTCATTGCATGGTCCCACTAAGCGTGTTAAAAATATGTTTTCCTTTATTTTGATTAAAGGTTAACACGTAGCCCTTTATTTCGGTGTGAATGTGTTTGTGAGCGTGCCATTGAAGTGATTCTAAACTAGGAAATAAGGAAAAAGGACATTGTGATTCGTAATCTAAGACTGAAATCAAACGATTGTGTATTCTAGAAAGAGACAAAAAATCTAAAAGAAAAGAACTTTGCTTTATTGATAAACAATTTGGCAAACCAACAATGATGAAAAAATTGCAAATTACTAATGACAATTGAAAAGAGAAGACTATGCTAAAAACTAGAGAATTGCCGAAAAAATAAACTGA
>JAOQML010134027.1:0-16677 GCA_027568935.1 Erythroxylum urbanii | reverse complement strand
ATTAATTAAAAAATAATTATTAATTAATTAAAATATTGTAATTAATTAATTAAGAACAATATAATTAATTATATTATTATGATTATTTAATTAAATTATGTTTTGTTTTAGGTTTTGAAGGGAGGGCATTTATGACATTTCACTTATGTCTTTTGGTTCTGTCTCTGTCTCTGCATTTTTGTACCACAGTCATGAAAGTCACAAAAAATTACTGTCTCTGTCTCTGGAGTCGGGACAAAATTAGGTGGAGACAGCAAACAAACAGGTTGAGGGACAGGACTTTTGTGTCCCTGTCATCTGTTTCCACCCATGGAGACATGAACCAAACACTACGTTAGAGTACAGAGATTAATTCAGCAACACAACTTTTGATAGCCGCACAGTTAACAAAGCAGCAGCAATAACATTTCGAAAGGTAAAGAGGAGACTTTGAGCCAACGATATGGGTACTACACTATATCGGCTACGGTATTATGATATTTGGTATAACGGTTGGTACCAGTCAATACGATCCGATATTGAAATACTAGATTAAATTGTAAATTTATAAAAAATTGAAGGGCTTAATTGAAATTTTAAAAAAGGGCTTAATTTTAACCTACCTCTCTCACTATCTCACTCACCTGACCTCGTCGTGCTCTCCTCTTAGTGCGCCATCCCAATCACTATCGCACAGTCGCACCATTGCATCAGTCAGGTGACCACATCTATTGCACTAGCCTACACCATCGCACCAGTCCTCAACTTGCACCTGTCGCACAACTCAAACTGTTCCCGCACCAGTCAGATCGCTCCCGCACCTGCACCTTGATGACTAGACCTAGCCACACTCGCACCCAAACAGCTAGTCCCAATCGCAATCACAGCTGACTTTGACCCGCACCATTGGTTCATCACACCACAGACTCCAGTCACTTCAGTTCACAAGCACTCACATAGATCCACTAACTTGACCTGCACCAATCTAGGGATTTAGTTTAGTGAAGGTTACAAAAAAATTGCAGCAAATTTTATGGAATTATGGAAATTGATATTGAAATATTAAATTGTGTTGATTGTTGAATTGAATATTGAATTGTGTATTTGTGTTCTACAAAATATTGATATAGATAAATGAATATTAAATTGTGAATTTATGATGAATTGTGTATTTGTGTCCTTTTTTTGAAAATATAAATAAAAGATTTCATTAATAAAGAAATGAAGTATAAGTTATAAAAATAACTTGGGGAGGTATCTTGTGTACATATGATTATATATTACCACGTTTTCAAAAGACAAATAACTAGGCAAGTTGAGATATTGAGAACGTTTGAGTTTTACACAATACCCCTCAATGTTAAGAGTTTATGGATGCTGGCTATGGTTTCCGAGATAAGAATTGGGATAGAATTTTTCTTTGTTTCAAGCCATCTACCATTTCATTCTTTCCAAATGGTTTTAACACATGTTGACAGTTACAATGTGTATGAACTTCATATCACATTGAGAAGATAGCCATTATATAGCACCAAAAAACTTATTAGTAGGTATTGACTAGTTACATTGCCATTTAACTTCTTCCCATAGACAGTTGGGGATCTCACACTTGAATAATAAATGATCATGTGTTTCCTCCGCTATTGTATAAATAGGGTATAGAAGATCAATGTTTAAATACCTAAGTCTATCAACTGTATTTAGATGGTTTTGAATAACTAGCCATAGAAGGAAGGATATCTTAAGAGGTATGAACTTGTTCCATATGATTCTACTCCACTCCACTATCGGTTTCTTAAACCTTATGAGCTCCCTCGTAAGTTTATTTGACAACTAGTGAATAGGATGATTATGCCAGACAAATCTATCTTGAGTGAGAGGATTAGGAGAGTATTGACGTTGCAAATGCCGAATACTTGCAGGGAAATTCCAGTTGTTCCTATTAATGAGTGACTCCATTTTTGTGTGAAGAGGGAGATTAATAGAAACTCTTTGATCTTCGAGTAAATTTATAAGAGCTCTCTGACCCAACCAATTGTCAAACTACAAGGATATTTGCTTCTAACTGCCAATAGAGTAGGAAAAATTCTCTTTCGTTTTAAGAAATTGATTAAAAAAGGAGTTGGATGCTTTCTTCTGCGTTACCTAAATGCTCTTCCTTTTGAGAAAATATGAATGGATCCATCTGATACATCAGGATTTTCTATCCTCAAGGATCCATCAACCTTTTCAGGATGAGTGTTTGATTGGTAAGTTTCATTGGAAGAATATTAAGACCCCCTTCTTCCTTTATATAGCAAATGTCGGACCATTTTACTTTAACACTTCCCTTTGCACCAGTAAATTGGTTTCATAACAAATCTTTAAAGATCTTCTCAATTGGCTTGGTAACACTCTTTGATAGAAAAATGTGTGAGCTCCAATATATGTGCAGAGAGTTGAAAATATATTTTATGAGTTGTAATTTTCATACAAAGGACAAAAACTTTGTTTATTCATGAGCTGATTCTTCGCCAAATTTTCTCGATAATAGGATTACAATTAAGGAAGGTTAGGCATTTTGTAGAGATTGGCAGGCCCAAATATAGCAGAGATGGAGATTGTTCCTTCATTCCAATTAAGGAAGCAATGTGTGTGGCCATTCGAGAAGCTCCTTTTCAAAGTATGAAGTGGCTTTTGTTGAGGTTGATCTGTAGGCCAGACAATTCTCTAAATATGTGGAGGGCCTGCATATAGTTATTAATGGAGTCCCTATTTTCTCTGTAAAGAAGAAGCAAATCATCGGCAAAAGCAAGATTAGTTTGTCCAATCCGCTTACATTTTGAGTGGTGTCTAAATTTTGCATTGGTTGCCACTTCAAGATAGATCATAGAGTTAATTACATCCATACACGTGATGAACACGTAGGGGGAGATAGGATCCCTGTCTCAAACCTTTCCCATATTTGAAATACTTGGAATGGTTGTCATTGATAAGGATTCAATAGCTTGTTATGGAAATGCATTCTTTGATCCATTTGGTATAGGCTGGGAAAGCCAAAAGCATCCATCATCTCCTATAAAAAAATCCATCTAACATTGCCATAAGCCCTATGAAAGTTGATTTTTTATGGTGCAGATGGTGATTGAATTAACTCTTGCATAGCCTTTGAGAAGCTCTTGTATGATTAATATATTGTCCCCTATATTTTTATTGCTAATAAAATCCCCATGATTAATGAGTGGATCAATCACTTTCTTCATTCTTGATGCAAGAATCTTATATATGATCTTATAAAGAAAATTTGTACAAGTAATGGGTCAGAATTCATTAAAGTTTGATAGAGTAGGACCTTTCAATATTAAGCATAAGAATGTCTTGTTGATTTCTTTAAGCAATACTCATATAGAAAAGAATTGTCTAATAGCATGTTTGATAAAATAACCGGTAATATCTTAAGATTATTCGAAAAAATAGCTATCCAGGCCATCCAAACCTGGGCTTTTTTCCATCTATTTTTGGAAAATTGCCTCCTCAATCTGCTTGTCCTCTACAGCCTTTGTTAACAAACGACTATCTTCCAGTGTAATTCGCTTTAACTTGAGGTTTATGAAGTATGTAGCAGAAACTAGATGTACATTCGAGGATCTTAGTAGCTTAGTAAAATAA
The DNA here is from genome assembly GCA_027568935.1 of Erythroxylum urbanii. Lineage (NCBI taxonomy): Eukaryota > Viridiplantae > Streptophyta > Magnoliopsida > Malpighiales > Erythroxylaceae > Erythroxylum > Erythroxylum urbanii. The sequence goes on along the minus strand of JAOQML010134027.1, from coordinate 13,050 downwards.
TTCACAACCTCATTTTGTATATCAGTTTGGTTCTGAAGAAGCAATCCCTCATAGTTGGTGATTGAACTAATTATGTTTTTTATTTTTTGAGCAAGAATTGAATTGAAAAAAAACTTTAAGTTTCTATCTCCATCCTTCAACCAATTTAATTTTACTCTTTGCTGAAGAAAGCACTCATGATTTTGAACAGCAAACAAATAAGTAAAGAGAACATGTTTCTCCTTTGCGAAGGGTGAAGCATCATTTGATGAAAGTGCAAGGAGAGCCTGGACAACAGAGATTTCATCCTTAGTTTTCAATAATATTTCATTTGTGGATCCCCTATAAGAATGTAACACTTTAAGTTCATGTTTTATTTCCTTCAACTTTTATATGCATGTATATTGTTTGGTTCATCTAAAAAGATAGTCTATACCTTTCCTATAAGCATCAGAGAAACCTGGATTGTGAGCTAAATAACTGTTGAATCTAAAAGGATGGAAGCTAACAGTTCTTTGAAATAGTTGCTCAATTTTAATAGGGGTATGATTTAAAAATAGAGGGTCTTGAAAAGTAGTAGTGTTGTTAGGGAACTGTGTTAGCCAAGTGGCATTAACCAACACACGATCAAGCTTTTTTTGGATGCACCATCGAGAGGATTGTTTGTTGGAACATGCAAACATGTGGCCTGTATGTTCCAAATCTATCACTCCCAATTTGTCAACACATTGTTTAAAATCCTCTGTATAATTACGAATATTGCAATTCCATGAGCCTTCGACCTATAAAGAGGGGAGTTAAAATCCCCACAAATTAGACAAGGCAAAGTTATCCTTCCACCGAGATTGATTAAATCAGTCCATAACATTGAAGTTTGGAAACTGAAATTGTTTGCATAGATGAAAGAAATAATGATATCAGTTTGTTCATGTAAAAGGATACATAAAGGTACATAATTTGATCCGTGCAGCCTCTAACTTCATCTGCCTTATAGCTTATTATAATTCTCCTGAAAGCATGGCATGAATGGTTTGATATCTACTCCCAACCCGAACCCAATATGTTCAACTTGCCAAGATTTTGTTGTTTTATTTTTGTCTCAAGTAGACCTATGATTAGAGGCTTTTTCCTCTTAACAAAATCCTTAAAGTAGCTTGCTTTGTAGGGCAATTTAATTCTCTGACAATCCATATTACGATGGACATAATTAAAAATTCAACTAGCTCTTGTGTGATATTCTCTTTTCTATTGTTTGGAAAAGCTGAATTACTTCCTCATGACCTATGACAACTTCCTGACCATCTTGTTTACAAGGTGATTGATGGGCAGTAATAGAATTTTCTAAACTGGTACAAGAGTTTTGGTAACCATCCAGGCTATTGTTTTCACAAGAAAGCCCTATTTTGATTTGTTCATGTGAAAGAGGGTTCTCAATTGTATGATATATAGACAATGAAGGAATAGGGGAAGACATTACTTCTATATCCAGAGTTACATCAGCTCCTGGGTTAATTGGACTCCCAACTATAATTAAGTTCTCATCATTTGCAGTTGCTTAGTATTATTGTTAGCCCCTTCATCCTCTATTAACTTATTACCCATTAGCTCCATATAACTACTTGTTGAAATTTTTCTGTGTGGCTTTCCATATTTTTCCTTGGTGTTTTGGAAGTGGCTTCCATTGTTAAGATATAACAACAATATCCTCTAATAATTTGTTGTCCTCACCTAGCCTCATAATTGGGATTTGAGATGGAAGTTCTTTGGTGAGCTCCACACTAATACATATACGAGCATAGCCCACTCTTTTTTTCTTAGCTGTATTTTCATCAAAGTAGGGAGTTTTCCAATGAAACTAGTAAGGGCACTTAACCCCTGTGTGGTCCAATATTCTGGCGGTCATTATGGAAATTTATTCATAGAAGAATGCTATGAACTTTTATAGATTTTAACTTCAAACTCAGTTTCCAGTTCTACAAAAATATTGGTAAGTTTCCAATATGCCAAAGACCTTCTTCTAAAACTTTATGTGCTTAAGAGGTTGAGTTGAAAGTAAATAAAATGAAATTTTCCTCAGTTAGCAAGAAATCTAATAGTCATTTACCATGCCATACTCAATTAGCCCATTTGTGGATAAGTGGGAAGGAGGTCATTTATCAAAGAAAAAGCCAACTACAGTAGCATCCTAGGTTCGTGCCCCCTCCTTTAGGACTTCAATCTCTAGATAGATTATGAGTTTCCCATTTATTTCCTTAAGGGGTTTGAAGTTGAAAGTCGAAGTTTGGTGATCTCCTACAACTTGTTTCTAGTTTTTTTTTGGTGTGTGGATGACAATGGTGGCAAGTGGAGCTATATTTGTTGCAGGTTTAAGAAGGAGATAGGTGGGCAAAGCTGGGAAATCATCCTTCCCAGTGTCAGGTAAATGCTACATACCTGGGAATCAAAGCTAAAACAAGGGGAATAAGCAATGAAAAGGTAATGGTGTAAAAGAAATGAAAGCAGGCGGGAAAAGGTATATAAGATGGTGGGACAAAAATACCCCTTGTGGGATTTGGTGACCTGAAGAGATACCAGCCAAGGAGGAGGAATATAGTCAGAAAAGAAAGTAGTAAATGTAGAAGAATAAAAAGAGAAGAAGTAGGAGTCGTACCCCATCAAGCTAGCCAGTGTTTTATGAATCACCATACAGGGATGTCTTAGAGAATGTTTTCTTCTGGAGCATAGATACATGTTGATGTACAAGCCTATTATGCTCAAAACTTTTATGTATTTGTGTCTTATGACTTTGTGTTGTGTAGTAATTCTGTATGTTAAATTGTTGGTTCTTGGTGAATTATGTTGGAATAAATTGAATTGCGTAGTGTATAGTGTATATTAACTCTTGAATGTAGAGTTAATTTGAGTAAAAAACTAAGAATGTTGATTTAATTGGTGAATGAAATTTTATTAAATTAAAGTTAAGAATTAGGATTTAAATAACAATGTTGATTAAAATTAGTTAAGAAAACAAAATATTGAGAAGCATTACAAATTGAATTATATAAGCAAACAAAATAGATTAGTTTATAGTTAAATTATATGATTATATAAAATAGGTTGTAAGCTTATAGTTTTAAGTTATGGTTGAAATTGAATACGCTATAATTGTGAGTGTGTATCTTCAGTTTATTGTTGAATGATGTAATCATATACAATGAATTATGTAAGATATAAATATGTATTGCGTAATTGTGTATGTTAAATACTTGAATTGTTGGTTTTTTTAACTTATTTGTGAATTATGTTGAATGAAATTGAATTGTGTAGTATATGGTAACTCTTGATTGTGAAGTACCTTGAAGAAACTAAGAATGTTGATTAAAATTGGTAGATGAAAGATTGTTAAATTAAAGTTAGGAATTAGGATTTTAATAACAATGTTGATTAAAATTAGTTAAGAAAACAAACTAATGATAAGTATTACAAATTGAATTGTATAAGTAAACCAAATAGATTGGTTTATAGTTGAGTTATATTATTACATAAAATAAGTTGTAAACTTATAGTTTTCAAGTTTTAGTTGAAATTGAATAGATTATAGTTGTGGGCATATGTCTTTAGTTTATTGTTAAATTATGTAATCATACAAAATAAGTTATATTTGTTCTTATATTTGTTTTGACTTTTGAGTTAAACAATACATATTTTGTAATAGTATTTGATAATGAAAGTAAATGGTCTTTATTTGGATATTAAGTTATTAATTTAATTTTGATATATTTCTTTATTTATTTTATAGATAAATGGAAGAAAGTTTAAGTACTTTTGATAATTTGGTCGCTTCAGGTATAGGAAGATTAAGTGACTTAAGCTCATGCTAGATTGGTTCCTAGAATGAAGAACTATAATAATATTTTCTGTAATGTAACAAGCATTTGAAAGGTGGGGGAATCATCAGATTGAAGAAGCATTTAACTAGAGTTAAAAATGATGTGAAACCTTGTAAGAAAGTTAGCCATAATGTGAAATGACAAATGCAGACTTTGCTTGAAGAGTATCAAAAAGAGAAAGATAGAAGGAAAATATTGAACTAAGACATCATTAGTGGAAGTCCTTTTATTGATGGTTAGGATAATAGTGGGGAAGTAAAAGGTGTTAGTATTCTTCCCCAATTAGAAGGAAATGTTATAGTTGATGTTACGAAAATAAGAAGATATGTATCTAATTTTTTACACCACAAACAACTCCTAGAGCTTAGTCTTCAATCCATAGTGCCTTATAATCTAGAGAAGCAACTCATAATATGGACATGATGATGGCTAGATGGTTGTATGATTCAAGTATAATATTCAATACTGCCCAATCTTATTACAACCTATGTTACATGTTATTACCTCTTATGATACAGGATACAAAAGTCCTTCAATTGATGACTACAGAGGAAAACTTCAGAGCAGTTCTGTTTATGAAATAAAAAGTTATTTGGATGAAAGAAGAATGACTTGGGCTACTTATGGATGTTTAGTTATCTGTGATGGTTAGAAAAAAAGAAGACATGAGTCTATTACTAATTTTTTGATTTATTCTGCAAAGGGAACATTGTTTTTAAAGTTTATCGATGCATCTATACTTGTTAGGAATGTTGATATTCTATTTGAAATATTTGATGAATTTGTGAATGAATTTGAGCAAGAAAATATTGTTTAGTTCGTTACTAATAATGATTCAACTTATAAAGCAGCTAGAAGAAGATAACAAAGAAAGTATAATTATTTTATTGGACTCCTTGCACTACACATTGCACTGACTTGATGTTGAAAAATATAGGGGATGTTAAGTATTTTTCTATTATTGATGAAACTATGCAAAAAGAAAAAAAAGATGACCAAGTTTATCTACAATAGTGCATCGGTCTTGAATTTAATGAGAAAAGATTTCACCAATAGTAGGAATTTGTGTTGTCCTACCATTACAAGATTTGTAACTAATTTCTTATCACTTTGGTATTTTAATATGATGAAGAAAGAGTAGAGACAAATGTTTACAAGTGATAAGTGGGTTACATATCAGTATACTAGGTCTAATACTGGATTAGAGGTTTCTAGAATTATACTTGAAGATAACGAATTTTGGTCCCAATGTTAGTTTGCCATCTGAGTTTATGAGCCTTTGGTAAGGGTACTTTGTCTGGCTGATAGTAATGAGAAAGTAACAATGAGTTATTTTTATGATGTCATAAAGAGGGCGAAAGAAGCAATCAAGGCCAATTTGAAAGACAAACCTTCTTTGTATACACCTTATCTTGCAATCATCAATGAGAGATGGGAAAGGAAACTTTTCTCTTCATTGTTTATAGTTGGGGTATGTTTGAATCCTAATGTCAATTTTAAACCAAGTTTTACAAAGAAAACTGAAGTTAATAGAAGAATGTTGTTAACTACTACAATAATTATTGCCCTAAAGATGATGAAAGATCTCCCAAGCTCATAGATTAAGATTTATAAGGATGCTTTTGGTGATTTTAGGATGTTAATTGCTATTCGCCAAAAAGACAAACCTAATATAGTTATATACTTTTTTCAATTTTGTTAATTGTTGAAAATTAATCATTTCCTTATTTTGTTTATAATGCTACTTTTGCTTTTTTATAGTTGCTTGGTGGGACCAATTCAAAAATGGTGTTATAGAATTACAAAGATTTACAATTTAAATTCTAATTCAATGTGTGAATGCAATAGGGTGTGAAGATTGTTTGAAGATTATGGAGAAATACAAGAAAATTATCAATTGATGGTAGAACAAAGCTTTATCTCAGGTAGGTAGAGTTTACCTAATCATTTCTGCTTTGAACAATCTCCATACACAATTGAGTACTCATCTCCTACTTTCCAAGAGAATTATTAATGAGATAGAAAAATGGATTAGAAACTTCCTATGGTCAAGCAAAATTGACAATGCTAAGGCTGTTAATATCAAGTGGAAACATCTTTGTTAGAAGAAGCAAAAAGGGGGCTAGGCCTCACAACAATTCACACATTTCAATTTATACAAGTAGCCAAAAGAATTTAGAGATTTTTCAAGGATAAAGAATCTCTTTAGAGTAAATAGATCAATGAGTACTATCTCAAGGAAACCAGCTTATGGAAAATTTCTAAAAGAAAAGAGTTTTCCTGGCCATTCATTTAGACCTTGAGAAATAGACTCGCTGTCTATCTCCATTCATCAAATTGTAGATAGGGAATGAAGAAGAAGTATGGTTCTAGTATGATAGTTGGACTTCCAAAAACCCTATTGACCTGAGCGGAGATATCTCTCCTCTTCTTTTAAGAATTCCACTTCAAGCAAGAGTTAGCAATGTAGTTGATCATAATTCTTGGCGCTTTTAAGGTAAGGGTGTTAACAGGTTCTAAAGTTTCTTTCCTAGCTATCAGCTTAATTTATACACTCCAAACAAGCCTATTTGGTCTTTGAGCAACAATGGACACTTCTCAAACTCTTCATTCATCAAAGCACCTAAGCCTTATAATCCTCTCATTCCTTGGTATTATATTGTGTGGAAAGGTTCCTTAAAGCCTAAAGCCTTTTTCACTACTTGGCTTACAGCTTAGGGGAGATTGAAGACTAAGGATAGAATAGTGGATTCTAATGACAAGCTATGTAAATTATGTGGGACTAAGCTAGAAAGTATAGATCATTTGTACTTTAAATGCAGTTTCACCTCCTCCATTTAGGTAAGTAGTCAACATACTCCCAATATATACTGTCAAGAATTAGATTCGAAAAAAATTTCAGCATAGGTTGATGATAAATTCAATTTAATGGGAAAAGATAGAGTTTTCCTTATTCCATGCTTCAATTATGCAGTGTACGCCATTTGGAGAGAAAGGAACCATAGATTGTTTGACAAGGCTGTCATAGATAAGTATGTCCTAATTGACAAGCTTCATTATTAGATAAGAGAAACCTTGGCAGCCCATTATATTGAAGAACATCTGAGCTCTTTCTCAAAAAGACAACGGAATCTTTAATTTCCTAGTTATTTCCCTAAAGTTTTATATAAGAGCATTGCATTTCTTTTTACTTGACCCAGTTGTATAAAGACAGAAAATGCCTTTGTGGCTGTAATAATTTTTTTTGCCTTTCAAAAAAATATTTGTGCTTAATAAGGGAGGTAGAATATTATTTGCATTATTTTTATTGTATAGTGATCCACTTAAGAAATATTATATGTTTAAATTTTACAATTTAATTGAAGGTTAGAATATGCATATTTGATGTTACTATCTACTAAATTAACTAATGTATACAGTTCAATGTTTGTGGGAATCATTCTTATGCATACTCAGGAGGCTATAACTATTCTAATAGGGAGACCTAGGGGTTCAAAGACTTATAACATATGCTAAATGCCACCATACACTCATAAAGTATAATTACTTCTTGTTTTAATTAGTCAATTATAGTTAGTTAGGTTTAGATATAGAGAAGTTTGATAAGTTCATATTTTTCATTTTTATAGGGGCTAACTTGGCTTGTAATTTAGCATTTTAAAGAATATTTTATGTGAATAATTTGATATTGTCCCATATTTGGTTCATTGATTTATATGTGAAAATTATACATAAAATTTCAAATTTAAGTTCACCATTCTCTATAATTGTCTAATCGAGAGAAAATTGAAGTTAACTGGAAGCTAATATGAAGGACAACCTTTTTGTAAAAGAACTTAAAGATTAATTCAAGTTCAAAAATATAGAAAATTGGAGAATTAGTTCTTATAGAAGTAATAAAGAATCAACCTTAGACCTGTAAGGAAGACAAAATTTAAGAAGATAAAACAAAATTGTTACTACAGTCAAAGGGGTATTAGGAACCAAATTTATAGTAAAAATCTAAGGAAACATAGAAATATAATTGAAATGACCTTCTTAACATCTTATGTAACCTTAGACTATAAATAACTTAAAGATATGTTTTGTTCCTTAACGCTTCAATCAATTGAGGGAGCTTGTAGGAGCCATCTCTCATTTAATTATTTTTTTTAGATTTTTTAGATTTTCTTAACATTGAAGAGAGCTTAAAAACAAGAATGAAGGAAGATTCTTTCCAATTTGGAAGATTTTTTAGGATATCTTTTCTAGTTCTTTCATTTTTACCTTCTTTAATGATAAGATTATTTTAGTTTAGTTTCAGTTAAATTATATCTAACAACCAAATCCCTAGTTAGAGTTAAGATGTAAATTATTTTGGATTTTTCAATTATTAACACATAATTATTTATTATAGGTTGAATTTTACTCTTCTTTATCTTGATTCTTGAATTTATGTCCAGCCATCATAAATTCAATTTTAGTTAAATGACTGAAAAGAGAAATATAATCTATGTATTAGGAGAATAAACACTCTAAATCTAGTAAAAGAGATATCCTAAACTATTCTGATAATAATAGATTAATTATTTTTAATGAATTTGATTAAGTTTATTATGCATTAAGATGTGATAATTGTTTAATTAGATATACATGTGTAACTTTTAGAGGAGGCATAAATGTTTTAGATTAATTATTAATTCAACCTTAATAACTAATTTTTAATAATTAAATTTCTTCATAAATGACCATTAAATCTTAGCATTTTATTTTACATGGATTTCTTATTAATGATCAATCAACTTAATTAATTAATAATGATATTTAATTTTGTTGTACCAGTAGTCGCGGAAGCAATGGAATCAATCAAGTAAATAAAGAAAAATAGTAGAAGGACATAAAGAATTTTCACATGGGAAACCCAAGTGCAGAGAGAAAATATGCACTATGTCAAGGAAAAAATTACAAGTGTTTTCTCTCTCCCTCACATAAACCTTAAGACTAATGAAGAGTACGCCAATGTATGTTACAAAGGCCCCTAATAGGGTGTTTATATAGTAGTATAACCCTAGGGTACAAAACCTACACATAGTAGGAATTTTGAAATGCTCGGGATATATAACAGTAGTAAAAGGCGGCCGAGCCATTTTTGCCAAACATCAATCATGTAAATCCATTGCCAAGTGTGTGAGAGAGAAAGAATCTTTAAAGCTTGGGTCATTATCCTAACAAATCTCCACGTTGACACAAGACCGAAAGTAGGAGCTCTCTTAGCCATAAGCCTCGAAGGGCGTCTAAGTATCAAGAATACCGGCTAAGTCTAGGCAATGCTTGAACTTAGCAATAGGTAGTGGCTTGGTCAACATGTCAGTGGGGTTCTCAGCAGTGTGAACCTTCTCAACAATAACTTCACCTACTTCAATAGTATCTTGAATGAAGTGTTGTCGAACATCAATATGCTTAAAGTGATACTTACTATTGCTCGTGAGGTACACGACACTTTGACTAGCATAGAAGATAATAAGGACATCTTATTGTAGACCAAGCTCTTTCACCGAGTCTTGGAGCCAAATAGCTTCTTTCACTCCTTCAGTAGTAGCAATATACTCCGCTTCAGTGGTCGATAACGTCGCAATGGACTATAGAGAAGAATACCAACTAATAGTGGAACCACAAAGAGTAAAAACATATGATACAAGTGACTTCTCCGATCATAGTTACCACCATAGTCGACATCAACATAGCCAACTAGACCACTGAGATCATAATGGCTTTTGTCGAAGACCAAACTGAGCTCATTAGAATCCTTCAAGTAGGGAAGAATCCACTTCACACCTTCTCAGTGCTCCTTACTAGGATTATGCATATATCTAGATACAACACTAAAAGCATAAACCAAATTCGGTCGGGTATATACCATAGTATACATCAAGCTACCAACGTTACTAAAGTACAGAACACAAGACATACATTCCTTAACTTCACTAGTAAATGGGCATTATTCAGCAGATAATTTAAAGTCTACGGCGAATGAAGTAGTAACGAGCTTACAGTGAGCAAATTGAACTTGTCAAGCTTCTTTTGAATATATTTCTTTTGAGAGATCATAAGTTTACCTGCTTGACCATCCTGAATAATCTCCATCCCAATAATCTTTTTAGCAATGCCCAAGTCTTTCATGTCAAATTCACTACTAAACTGGGCCTTCAACCTATCAACAAGAGCCTTATTAGGCACGACAATCAACATGTCATCAACATAAAGCAAAAGATAAATGGATGAACCATTAGGGAACTTTTGAAAATACAAACAATCATCATAGCTACTTCTAGAGTAGCCTTGCCCAATCATAAAAGAGTCAAATCTCTTATACCACTGTCTTAAAGACTGTTTGAGATCATACAAAGATCTCTTCAAATGACAAACATAATCCTCCTTTCCTTGAACCACAAAACCCTCGTGTTGATGGATGTAAATTTCTTCTTAAAGATTACCATACAAGAATGCAGTTTTCACATCCATTGCTCAAGCTCCAGGTCATGAAGAGCAACAAGAGATAATAGTACACGAATAGAGGCATGACAAACAACATGAGAGAATACCTCGTTGAAATTAACTCCTTCATGTTGATCAAAACCACACACAACAAATCGAGCCTTATATCTCTTACTTTCAACACTGGAGATGCCTTCTTTGAGCTTGTTGATCTATTTGCAACAACTAATAGTAAGCTTACCCTTAAGAAGCTTCACCAAATCCTAAGTCTTGTTCTTATAAAGAATTTCAATTTCTTCCTACATAACACTAATCCAATTTCTAAGATCTGCACTAGCAATAGCCTCAGAATAATTCTTTGGATCAAAATAAGTGTCAACTTCCTGTGTATCAACTAAAGTATAAGCAAAGAGACCATAATCATAGTCCTACAATATCGCTGGCAATTGGGTTTGTCTCCTAGGAAAATCTCGAGCCAACACATAATCAGGTTACATTGGTAGTGGATCAACTTATACAATGGCATCAATTTGAGTTTCCTAAGACTCAAAAGTAAGTGGGCCTGTCTCCTTAGGGGGAGTAGCAGGGACTACGAACTCCACCTTCTCCCTTATACTAGCCTAATCATCTGCACAAGGGGAAAACAACATAGGATCTTGCCTAGAAGAAAATATAACATTTTCATGAAAAGTTACATTATGGTTATGATAAATCCTATGATATTTAAGGTCAGGACAATAAATATGATAACCTTTAACTCCTTCCCTATAACTTTAGAAGACACATTTAATAGCACAGGGTTTTAGCTTACCTTCATTAACATGAACGTAAACAAGACACCCAAAAACACGAAGATTAGAATAATCATCAGGGTTACCTAACTAAACTTCTTTTGGTATTTTTTTGTTGAGAGAATGATATGGAGAATGATTGACAAGATAGTATGTTGTAGTAGCCACCTCAACCCAAAACTCACATCCCAACTTGGCATGAGAAAGCATTCATTAAACTTTCTCCAATTGAGTCATGTTCATATGCTCAGCAACTCTGTTTTGTTGAGGCTTACTAGCCAAAGTGTGGTATCTAGCGATGCCTTCCTTTTTGCATAGGTTGTCCAAAGCATCTTCACAAAACTCAAGACTATTGTCAGTTTTCAACCACTTAATTTTCTTACCTATTTGGTTCTCGATCAGGGTTTTCCACTCCTGAAAAGTGGGAAAAACTTCATTCTTTTTCTTTAGGAAAAACATCCAAATCTTACGGGAGAAATCATCGATAATGGTCAATATATAACTTTTACCACCTCGAGGAGCAACATGAGAGGGACCTTGTAGATCAAAATGAATATAATCTATAGTACCTTTGGTCCTGTGAATTCCCAGGAAAAAGAAACTCACTCTAGTCTGTTTATCAAAAACACAATGTTCACAGAACTCCATATTACTTAAACTCTGGCTCAATAGACCCCTCTTGCACAAGATTTGCATACCTTTCTCACCCGTGTGACCTAGGAGGTACAACCATAACTTAGTTGGTGAGATTTAGATAAGGCAACATCAGTAGTACCAACCCATATATCAGAATGAATATAATCCAGAGTACCTTTGGTCTTGTGAATCCCTGGGAAAGAGAAACTCACTCTAGTCTGTTTACCAAAAACACAATGATTACAAAACTCAATATTACTTGAACTCTGGCTCAATAGACCCCTCTTGCACAAGATTTGCATACCTTTCTAACCCATATGGGTTAGGAGGTATAGCCACAACTTAGTGGCATGTTAGTGAGACCTAGATGAGGCAACATCAGTAATACCAATAACAGTAGAGCCTTGCAACACATAAAGAGTACTATGTCTTTTCCCTTTAAGGATTATAAGATTATCTCGGGACACCTTCATGACTCCACTTTTAGAGGAGTACTTACACCCAAAAGACTCAAGTGTACTAAGTGAAATAAGGATTTGATTCAAATTAGGAACATGACGAGCTTAGTGAGGGTTTTAACAACACCATCATGAGTTTTAACATTGATTGTATCTTTCCCCACCACATCACACTGTGCATTGTTACCTATAAGGACAACACCCTTATAGGTGGCAAACTAATCTCTGTGAGGTCACAAATGAAAAGTACAACCAGAGTCTAGGATCCATTCATATTTGGATCATTGTTTGCCTTGAACAACCAAAAGAACATCACTTCCTGAACTATAATCAACCACAGCAACCTCAGGGTTAGAATAAGATTGATTACCCTTTTTTACCTTCTTTTTTGAGTTTAGTTTTCAATTTATAATAGTCCAAGACCTTCTGTCCAAGTTTCTTGCAATATTTACGTGTAATATTGGCATCTCTATCTCTAGACTTAGATTTAGACTTCTTACGACTCTTACTACTCTCTCCCTTTTCAAAATTTCTACCGCTAACCGTTAAACCCTTAGCCTTCTTCTTAATGAAAGCATCAAACTTTTCTTTAGACAATAAAACATGTTTAACTTCTTCTAAAGAGAGAGTTTCAAGGTTATCATAAAGCATAATTTCTTTAAAGTGCTTATACGTATAAGGTATTGAAATAACAAGAAGCACTGCTTGATCCTCATCATTAATTTTAACATCAAGATTTTCTAAATCAATAATAATGGAATGAAATTCGTCAAGGTGAGATGGGATAGGTGTACCTTCGGACATCTTGAACGTAAATAGACTTTCATTGAGACAAAGTTTGTT
>JAOQML010134008.1:0-16680 GCA_027568935.1 Erythroxylum urbanii | reverse complement strand
TGTGATTTTCTTATGATGCTTTATAAGTGAATTATGATACCATACCATGTGAAGTGAATGTAGTAAGTGAACGTAGCATGCCCTTATCCTAGGTTATATGCCGGAATGACCTCTGGGCGTCCCGGTATATACCCTTCGGTAAGGGGGCACTACAGTTAACTTCTCAGATAATCCTAAACCTAAAGAGCCTTTATACCCAAAAACTGTTAATTTAAACCTAAAGAGTTAATTTAAAACTCTTAACTGACATGCATGTAATGACGTGTGTAAAACATGCCTTAATTTTCGTCTAAAAAAGTCTTAAATTAAGCAAATTCGTGAAATTTTAGACCTTCTATGAGCAAGTTACAAGTTTAAGTCCCAAACTGATCAAACTCAAAAAGGTTAAGCCCCAATTTGAACTTTTAGCCAGTTTTTCATAGTTTAAGTTTTTTATTTTGTGGATTTCATATGGAATGGAGTTATTTAAGATCAACAGTTGTTTTTGACTTATTATGGAGTAGATAATAAACTTAGAAGCATGTAAAGGTTGAAAACAACAAAAGTGAATCAAGAAACCAAGGTTGGGGTTATGATGTTTATGATATGGATTTGATGTCAATGAAGTAAAGAAATGAAGAAGGATAGAATTAGAATTGGTTTGAGCTCATTTATGTGTAATGAAAAGAAGATGTGTTAAGAAAAATGGAAGGATAGTGAAAGAGTGGTGTATTCAGCCAAGATAGGAAATATTGGAGAAAATATGTAATTTTTGGTTTGATAAGTTTAAATGATGCTTGGTATGGAACTTAGTTGAAATGTGTTGAAAAGTTTGAAAAAAATGGAATAGTATATATATGTGTGTAGTGAGAACAATTTGGCCCTAAAGAGGAAAGTAATTGACGGTGTGATTCGTTGAAGTTCAATTATGATTACGGTGTAAATAACCAGAAATCTTAAGGTTGTTTTCATGAAAAATCAAATGGAAAAAGTTAGCGTGACCTATTCGGCCATATTATGATTTAAGCAGATGGATGATGTTAAAAAGAATTTTTTTAAGTAAGTTTTGGAGTTAGATTCTGAAATGGAAACCAATGGAATAACTTATGGTAGTTAAGACTGAATTGATAATTGTAATGCTTTATTTCCTATAGTGGAAATAAATGATTAAATGACTTGTAAATAGTGTAGCTCAAGAAGAGACACTCAACACGTGAGCGTACTTAGAGATAAACGACAAAACTGTGAGTGTATATTTAAACTGATTTTATGAAATAAAAATGGTTTCTATTTTATCATGAAAAGTATGTTTATGAATAAATTCAATGGTGTTGCTACCCGAATTTGAAAGCTAATTTTTATGGGATATATATGTGTGATTTGAGATGGCATCGAATTGAAATTGGATATGTAATAAATTGGCACGACAATGGAATTCGAACATGAACATAAACTGAATTGGTATAGAAATGTGGTGCACCTCTTTACTAATTGTTGTTTAGCCTATGGTATACTGTTAGGTCTCCTTATACATATAATTATACAGATTAGAGTATGTCCTAACGTGCAAGGCAGAGTTTGGGGGTAGTGTCTGTCACTAATAGTGGGTGGTATCATGTGTGTCAGTATGTCTTACAAGTTGCCCTTTGCATATATGGAGTATATATTATGCTAACACTATTACGGGTAAGCGATGCAAAACTAGCTTTGTAACCACTAATTTATATATAGTGTTAGCACCATTATGGGTAAGTAATACAGAACCAGCTCCATAACAATCGGTATATGGTGGTTAACTTAGTGCAGGTAAGCGTTGCAGAACCAGCTCCATTACTAGAGGTTAGCCAAGCCCGAGTAAGCAGTGCAAAACCATGGCCTTACACTTAACGGTCCCAAATGGCAAAGAAAATTTTAAAAGAGAAAGTTTATGAAACTATCGATTGCCATCTTTGTTTACCTTACAAGAAAAGAGAAACTTGATTATGTTTTACATGTTCATTGATTATATGAATTTGTTGTGTCAGAACATTGGTTATTGCTTGAAAAGAAAAGAAAATTATCTTTTTTCTTTATAGAGTTTAATGTTTGTATAAATGTTTTGAATGGAAACCATAACACTTATTGAGCTCGTTTAGCTCACCCTTAACTTTTTGTTATTTTTTTTAAACTTTAACCTCCCAAGTGCATGCTCAAGGTTTTTAGTAGTCGGGACTCCACCATTTCAGTAGCTACCTTCATCACATGCAGCTATGTAGGTGGTTTTGCTTGTGAATTTGTTTTTCATGTATTGCATAATCATGAACACGTTTGAACATCTTTTGTGTAAAGATAGATTGTACATGTTTTACTATGTATAGTTCATTATCTTTGTAACTATCTTGATCTTGGTTTTGTGAAAATATGATTATTTATAAATGTTCTTTTCTTTAACTAAATGCTTAAATGTGTTTGACCCTTTAAGATTGTTTCTGAATGGACTTAAAGTCTAGAAGTAGCAATGGTGCTTTGATTAAGTGGATAGAAGTGTTTTGAATTACTTTTTAGGAACCTAAAATTTTTTATTTTTACTAAATAACAGTTATTATACTGTCGAAATTTTTAATGAAGGTTACTTTTAAAAACTTCCACTAGTATTCCCTTTTCTTTTCTTTATATTAATTCTAAAATATTTTGAAGAAAAGGGAAAAAGCTTAGCTCTAGGGGAACTTTTCAGTTAGACTGGATATCGACTGGAAGGTTTTTATGAGGTGCAGGGTAGGTTGCCTAGTCATCAGAAAAAGGACCTGTCAGTTTAACCTTCTAGCAAATTAAAGAGCTTTATTAGACCAATTTCTTGTTCTTCTCCTAATCATATCAAAAAGGAATTGGTAGTCCTAATATAAAATTTCTTTAAAGATAATAGAACTCCAAGGTGCTTAAATGATGGATGACATTTTAGTTAGTTACTCTAGTTCTCCTTTTGTATGCATCTCTATAGAGGATAAGAAGGCTTTGTCCTTGTAAATACATGATCCTGGTTACTTGCTAAAGGTATCTAGGGACTTCTTAGGCATAAGATGGAAGAAAGCTTAACTTTGTTGAATAATAAAGAGTCATTAACAAAGATCTTATGTGAGATTTGGAAGTCTAATGCATTTTTGTGCCAGCTAAAGAAGTTATCCCCTATAGTATTTCCCTATAGTATCCTTGAGAATATCTCCATTACAATTGTAAAAGGATACAAGGAAAAGGGATCCCCTTGCCTTAATCCTCATGAACCTTAGAATAAGGTTGAAACTTCACCACCATTTACCATAGTGTTATGTAAGACAGTTGTTATGGATTCCATATTCTAGTTTGTGAATTGACTTTGAAATCCCATAGCATTCATGGATAGCAAAATTAATTCCCATTGTAAAGTGTTAAAGGCTTTATGCATGTCTACCTTAAGAGCATAGTTTTCCCCTTTTCCTTTGAGATAGTAGTGCATGAAGAGATCTTATTCTATAAAAATGTTGTCCCCTATGTGCCTATCTCTAATGAATGCAGATTAAGAAGTGTTGATTATGTCAGGTAGCATATACTTCAGTCTATTTACAAGTGTCTTGGACAAGATTTTATAGAATGTGTTAAAATAAGAAATAGGCCTATAATCTTTGAGAGAAGTAGGTGATAAGGATTTTAGGACCAAGCAGAGAAGTGATTTGTTTCATGCTCTCGACATTTTTCCACTAGACAAGAACTCCTTGACTACTTTGGTAGTTTTAGTTTTGATAAGTCTCCAAGCTTTGTAAAAGAATAGCCTATTAAAACCACAGGACTAGGAGCTTTATTAGGGTTGATGCTGAAGAGAACCACTTCTATCTCCTCATCTATTTTAGGCCTACATAATAACTCAAAATGAGCATCAAAGATAATCTTAAGAGTGATGCTTTATAGTTCAGAATATTGCTAATTTAACTATGTTGAATATCAAATAATTTTAGAAAAGTATTCCTCTGTGTATCATAGGAGCTCTTCATATTTGTGGATTAGTACACCCTTTTTAGTCAATAAAGACATAATATTATTCTTGTTCATTTTAGCATTGACGGAGTTATGAAAGAGTTTTTATTGGAGTCCCCCTCTAATATCTAGTTTAATCTAGATTTTTGATAAATGATGGATCTGTGAAGATGAATTATGTTTATCAAGTGTTCAAGGGCAATATTCTCTTGTCGTCTGCTTACTTAATCTTCTTAATGCATATACTCCTCATTAGCTTAGTTGATAGATTTGTCGCTATCAAGGATTAAGGCATTATATACCCCTTTGAGTTCCATTTTTATGGCTTGTAGCTTTCTTAGGAGCTTGTAGGATTCATTTCCATACGCTCTAGTGACTAACCCTTTGAAAATGGCTTCTTCAAACCCTTCTTGCATTGATAGGTAACTAAAAGGACCTAAAGGGGAAGTTTCTTACATAAATTTCCTTTAAGCTTGATATTTCTATGGCATTGTGATCAACACACATACTATTAGTGAAATTATCATAGTTATTTGGATATGTCATAAAGCATTCCTCATTCCCTATTGCTCTATCCAACTTCTTACTTATTATCCAATTTCCCAATTGTTTAGTGCACCAGGTAAGGTGAATCCTTATATATCTTATGTTTGAAACTTTAATGTCAGATAAGCAATTGGAAAGATCTTTGTAAGGGATACTACTACATCTCACCCCTTCTAGTTCTGAGGAAAATAGGTTACAATTGAAGTCATTCAGTAGTAACCAAGGCCCTCTCAGTACTATTTTGAGATTTCTAAGCTCCTCCCAAAGTAGGGATCTTTCAAAAGCAAAGTTAACAGCAGAGATTAAACTTATCCAGCTAGTTCTTATATGCTCAATTTTCATATGCAAATGAATACATTGCGTTGATTTAATGACATTGAGGACTTCCTACCTGCATGGACTATAGGCAACTACGTTGATGCACATCAAACACTTGGAAAAATAAAACCTAACTTTGCAAAACTAAATATGTAGGAGTGGTGAGTATGGATCATATCCATAGAGAGTGTTTGTTTAGCTTTTGTAATGAATAAGTCAGTGTTTAGGATTTGGTGGGGTAGGGGTTAGTTAAATTTGATTAAGAAAATAAAGTAAAACTTAAAAATGAAGGTAAATCAAATTAAACACTATAAAAGTGATAAAATTCACAAATGAGTTTTAAATCCAATTCTGGTTCAATCTTAACCTTCACCCGAATGAGCATAACTAATTCTCATATTGTTCTTTTACCTCTCTTTGAAACTATTAATCATAGATTAACAACAAGCTCTATTAACGACCGTTTCCCCTTAGGTTATATATAATTAAAACAAGTTCTTTAATTAGGTCTAGTTATCAGGCAATGTAGAATAAGCTCTCTAGATTTGACAACTACACTATGTAATAGGAAGACAAGTTAATATAGGCAACAACCATACAAGCTTAGGTTATTTAACCTATGCTATATTATCCCTAATGATGCATAACCATTAGTTTACTATAAGTGAATCTGAGTTACAACAATTACGTATTGTAATCTAGATTCTAACGATGGGTTTATACATAAATAATCTATTTAAAGTGTTTTAATCAGGCATACATGAATCCCAAAACATTAAACAAGGAATAATACAATCAATTCCAAAACACAGTGAGAACAAGACTACTAGATTAAGAAATGCCCAAACATGTTCAAAGGCCTTGATATCCCCTTTGAACTAGAAAGATGAAGGTTAGCTTCTCATAACTCTCAAAGAGGTAACAAATATGCTCCCTTTTGTGTCTTTAAACTCCTCTCTCTTTCCTTTATTCGCTTAAATGTCTTTTTATAGTAAAAATTAGGGTTTTATAAGACACATGGTCAGCTACAAGAGCATGTATATGACCATGTATGTCTTTTTCCCCAAAATCATGAACATACACAATATTGATGAACTACATAACTAGCTTACACGGTTGTGTAAATCCACATATAGCCATATAAGTGGTAAGAGAGTTTGAAACTATATCTTCATGGTTATATAAGCTTCGAGTGAGTTACGCGATCCCATACAAGGCTATATAAGTTATAGTGACTTCATTTCTTTCATTTTTTTGTCCCATCTTGACCTAATTCATCTCCTTCTTATTCTATAATGCAAATAAGATTGAACATCAATAGGACGACTACAAGGATATATTTTTAGTTTAATTTTGTTCTTGTTCCTCCAACTTGTACCTAAAACAAAATATGAACCAAAATAAGTATCTTAAGCACATTATAACATTAATCACTAAGCATAAGGGAGTAATTATATAGTTAATCAGACACTTATCAAGTTCCATTACACCTAGTTTTTGATCGTCCTCAGATAAAAAAACATCAAAAACAAAATCCAAACACTTTCTTTTTAGCCATATTTCCTAAGAATAATAGTCATAAGATAAGAGAAATAACTTTCAAAAAGATGGCAAGAACTAAACATTCAACGCTTTTACTGATAATCATTAAATAACCATTCCCTTTAAAAATTGAGCAATCTAGGGGTAGATCTTGATATATTTTGTTTTAAATAAACGATAAATCTATAGGTACACTTAAACACTATTCATGATCAAGACTTTCACAACTTTGCATATCATTTCAGTTCTCCACCACTAAAGGTTCACATGCATAATCATGAATTAAAGGACTTGTCAAGGTTATAATGGGGCCAAAGGTTAAGGTGAGAAGTATTTGAATAATGTAATTCAGAAACCATCAAAACTAGTGAAGCAGGAAATACACTCAATGGAGTATCAATTTTTCACTCAAAATTAGGTCCCATCAGCTTTAATGAATGCAAAAACTCTTTTTCATGAATTAGATTCAAGCCTCCATACCATAAATCACATAAAGCATAAGGAATTAAAAGGAATCACTTATAAAAATTGATGATAAACCCTAGATTGTAAAAGAGTGACCCTTCATAACAAGTTCTCAGTTAATTGCATCACAACCAATTTACCTATTTCATACAATTTTAGGAGGAAATACTAACATGAATTCTTTTCCAAAACAAATGATTCTCCTCCTTGATAACTTCTTTTTTTATTCTCCTTTTTCTTTTCTTTTCTCTTTTCTTTTTTTAATAAAAAACGAAAATTGAAAGAAACAACATCAAAAGAGATAAAAATCACATTACATCAATTATAACTAACCCGCATATATGCATACCCCGACACTTATGCTCTTGTGCATCCACAAAAATCAACAATCACAAATGCTCCCCTAGCTTTAAGGCATAGGCAAGACATTTGGTTAGGTTAAAGGATTTTAATATGGTTAGCAAAAAAAGAAAGATTAATAAAGTTCAAATAGGCTTAACAAAAGGAAAAATCATATCATTAGGTAAGATATTTGGTTAATGTAGCTCATAAAGCAAGGAGTGCCTATACCATTTTTATGTTAATGCATGTAATGAAAATGTGGTCTCAAATAAAAAACCAAGGCAAAGTTAGGATGTACATGTTATGAAGGCCACACAAGAACAAAAGTCCTTATCAGTCTAAAAAGGCTTAAAATCTCACTAACTTATATCTATCCACTAGTCAATAATCATTTAAAGAAAATGTATATTGACCAATCACAAGAGAGAAAATACATGTCCAAGTTGCCATAAAATTTTCTAGTTAATTAAACTTTCTAATTATAAGTATATAATCCTACAAAAAATAAAAAAAGAGAGCATTTTTTTAAAACATACAAAAAGAACTTAAAACAAACATTGCCCTACCCCATACTTAGAGCTTACATTGTCCCTAATGTTACGTTAAATTTAAAAAATGGAGCATTCAATAAAACCAATAAATGCAAAAGTGTGAAGAGAAAGGAACAAACTCCCCTTAGGTTGCCTCCTAAGTAGCGCCTTTATTTATTGTCGTAGGCTTAACTCCATGTTTTCCTTATCATATAACGAAATTTTGGTCTTTAAATGTCACCACTTCTATATTTTCCACTTGAAATTTGTCAGGATAAGGCTTGAATTGATGACCATTCGTATTTAGTGTCTTCCCTAGTTTTAGACTTTTAATCTCTACTAGATCCTTACACTTCGAAGGAATTTACTTTCTTGGAACTTGTTTAATTATAGCTAGCAAAGGTTTATTCACTTCTACCTTTTTTCCTCTTTGTTTGATTTTTCTAATCTATTATGGAAAGGAGAAGGGTTAGTCTTAACAATAATTACAAGGCATTTGGTTCACCTGTAAGAATAAATAAGGAATGGACTAGTGATTCTTTAATGATATAATAGATGAGGAATAGAATAGATTATGTATTATTTATTTTGATTTATTCCTAAGAATTTCTAATGATGATGTAATGTCAATTTTTGGTGGGAAAGCATAAATTTGGAATGAAAAAGGAATAACTATCAAAAAGACCAAAATATCCATTAGTCCTCACTAACATCATCATCATCAGCATCAGCATCATCATCATCATCATCATTATTATTATAGCTAAGTAATTATATGGATTCTCTAAGTATATTTTTGACCAACAAGTCCTCATTTTTATTCTCAACCCACTTAAAATAGATAAAGATAGGGAGAGGGTGAGTTTACTTATTCCCTAAACTCAAAGAATAAGTAAACCTCTAGATTATATATTACGTATGTTTTCTTCAACCAAAATAGGGAATAACCTATTACCAATAATAGATTAGGAATGAAATGGTTATTCTAATTAACCAAAAACCACATTTGGGATTCCATATTTAAATTTGAGTTAGATGATATATACCTTGCTCCTTAAAACTCCTTCTCAATTTCTTCTTCACTAGCCATGTTTTGAGTAGTCCTCTAGGATCCTCAAGCTTCTTACCATTGGATAAGGTCACTGTACTAACATTTATTAGATTTAACTCAGGTTGGGATGACAAGTTTCGTCCACTTTATGATTCTAAGCTATTGATAGTCATCACCATCTAGCCCATCTGGCTTTCCAAATTCTGGATACTGCACCTTGTATCTTAGAATTGAGATCTTGTCTCATATAGAAATAGTTTTACATCCTAATGGAATTACAAAGTATCAATAGTAAGAGACTTAGCTATATCTTCTATACATGTACCTAAGTTGGAATAAGAGGCTTGTGGTCTATGTGGGAATTATTGTGCACCTTATGGCCTATCTGGGAAGTAGCTTTCCTACCTATTCATTCTATAACTTATGTTTGGCTAATCTCTCTAGCTTAGGTTATAGGACTGGGAATATATGTTATGGGTAAAAATTCCTCCAATAGCATTGACATAATCTAAAATTGGCACACTCCCTTCACAATGTCCTTTCAATCTCCGGATCAAATTTGAGGGATCTTGTTGATGAGATCTCATCACTATCAACAAAAACAATAACAAATATAAAAGAACAAAAATAATTGTAAAAACTAATTATAAACATATATAAATACAAAACACTAATTAAAATCAAAAACAAAATTTAAATCACTTCACTCCTCAATAATGGAGCCAAAACTCTTGATGCATATTGAACACACTAGAAAATAAAACTCAACTCTGCATAACTAAATTTGTAAGAGAGACGAGTAGGGATCGTATCGACAGAGAGTATGTGTTTAGCTTTTGTAATGAATATATTGGTGTTTAAATTTTGATTGGGGAGGGGGGTAAGGGGAGTTTGGTTGAATTTGCTTAAGAAAATAAAGTAAAACTAAACTAATTAAGGAAAATCAATTCAAAAAGTATAAAAGTGATAAAATTGACAAATGAGTTTTAAATCCAGTTTTCGATTTAATCTTAACCTTTACATTGAGCATATCGAATCATCATATTGTTCCTGTATCTCTCTTTGAAACCATTAATCATAGATTAACAACAAGCTATATTAATCCCAGTTTTCCTTAAGATATATCTAATTAAAACAAGCTCTTTAATTAAGTCTAGTTATTAGCCAATCTAGAATAAGCTCTATAGATTTAGTTTGAAAATCACATTATATAATAGGAAAACAGGTTAATTTAGGCAACAACAACACAAGCTTAAGTCATTTAACCTATGTTATGTAATCCTTAATGATGCACAACCATTAGTTTACCACAAGTGAATTAGAGTTAAAATAATTATGTATTGCAATCTAGATTCTTACCACAAGTGAATTAGAGTTAAAATAATTATGTATTGCAATCTAGATTCTGGTAATAGGTTCAACACATAAATAATCTATTTGAAGTGTTTAAATCATTCACACCTGAATTCCAAAACATTAAATAAAGAATAACATATTTAATTCCAAAAGAGAGTGAAAACAACACTACTAGATTAAGAAATGTTAAATGTGTTCGTCGACCTCAATATCCACTTCAAACTTAAAGGATGAAGGTTAGCTTCTCGTATCTCTTAAAGTGATAAGAAATCTTCCCCCTTTCATGTCTTTAAGCTCCTCTTACCTTCCTTTATTTGCTTAAATATACTTTATAGTAAAAATTAGGGTTCAACAAGACACACGATCAGTTACACGGGTGTGTAAGTGACTGCATTGTCATTTTTCCCCAAAATTGTAAACATACATGGTTCTGGTGAGCTACACAACCACTTACATGGTTATGTGGCTCACTTACATAGCCATGTAAATCCACATACAGCCTCATAGGTTATAGGAGAGTCTAAAACTGTATCTTTGGGTCCTACACACTTTTAATGAGTTACACTGTCGTGTAAGTTCCAATAACTTTATTTCTTTCATTTTTATCCCATATTCACCCTAATTCATCTTCTTCTTGTTCCATAGAGGCAAATAATATTGAAAATCATTAGGATAACTCCAAGAATATGTTTTTAGGTCAATTTGGTTCTTGTTCCTCCAACTTGTACCTAAAACAAAAAATGAACCAAAATAAAAATCTTAAACACATCATAACATTAATCACTAAGCATTAGGGAGTAATTATATAGTCAAGGTTTTGTTAATTCTATGTATTCTAAAGTCACTAGCTGTTTCTTAAGATTATTCATTCCCCTAATGTTCTAAGCTAAAAGGACATGATTTAAATATTTATTTAAATCTTTTTTTTGGCTTTATGCCCTAATTTCCTCTCTTTCACTAATCCATAATCATCATAATTTTTAATTTATCTAGGAATGTCCTTTAATATTTGAGTTATAGTTTCATTTACATTTCCACAATTGTTTATACTTCTACTAATTAATTCAAAGAAACAAGTTGAAATTACCTGGTTTTGGCCTTTAGACTCATTAATTGTAATAACTTCCTATTCCTTTGTTTTTTAGCTTCTTGCTTCTACTCACTAGTAGTTTCTTACAATCGCAGGGCCTCCTTCCTCATTTCTTTATCATGTGTTTGCTTTTCCAAATTCATCAGCTCCTTATAGTCTTGCTTTTCAAATATTTTTAAAGTGTGGTGTCATTCTTTCCCTTTGTTTGCTAAAGTAAGTCATGTATAGCTTCCACATTTGTAGGAAAATAGGTAAGTTGTTGAAGTTCCATGGCCTGCTTCTGTGAATTCTAAAGTTCTTATTTGCTTGTAAGCTGAAATAAGAAGAGCTAATTTTCATTAAATAGCATATATTAAAGGCCTTTACCTTTCCACTGGTTAAGTGCCTATTTTTTTAATCAAGGGGAGGAAGTTTTCCTATAAAGAAGCCTACTATAGTAGTTGACCAATTATTAGTGCCTGACTTATGTGTTTTAATGGAAAGGGATAGTATAGCTTTCCTTTCCTTGATCTATGAGGGATGTTATTAAAGGGTTAAGGTAAGAGGCTTTCTAAGGACATATTTATAGTTTTGAGGTTTGGATCCCATCCCCAGTGCTTGAGTTTGAGTCAGGGATGTCCGGTTTAAAGTAGGTGGGGGATTTGGTATGAAGAAGGTGGGATAGTTAGGATAGAAGGTAGCGAGGAGATTGTCTGGTTCATGAAGGGAGGTTATGGAGGTGACGTTTTGAGGTGTAAAAGGGAAATTTCAATTTTGGAGCTCTAATCAAAATTTGAGGCTGTTAGTGAAGTTGTAATGCAAAACAACAAAGTTGTCAAAGTTAAGCATGTTCAAAATGTAGTTACCTTAAATGGAAACTTAAAGGCACAATAATGGGAGAAAACCCAAGAATACCTCGTAGTCAAATGGATTCTCAATAAGCTAGTTGGTTTTGTTTTCCATTGACTTGTTAGTTAAGTAGTTGAATAATAATTACTTTTGGAGTGCATAGAATTATATATATAGTTAATTTATGTTGCTATATATATAGGCATTATATAAAGCATTAATTAAGGAAAATATATTTTTTATACATTGCATGAGAAAAAGATTATAATATATAGTTTTTAGCTTGATACATGATAAGTATGGTCATAACAATAAGCTAATTAAGGTTTACATAAGAATACAAAAACTAATTATATCATAACAAATATAACTAAAGTATAAATAAGAATAAGAATTATCATTATCCTAATAGAGTTATCATTATCTTAACAACACTCACAAGTCCTTATCCATTGAAAAAAGGAAGTTTAGAACACATATAATTAAATTTCTTGACTGGAAAGGTCCTGGTAAATGTATCTAGTAGTTTGTCTTGTAAATTGATAAAAGAAATCTTAATTCTATCACTTTCTAACTATTTCCTTTCAAAATGATAATCTAACTATGTGTAATTTGTTTTTGTATGGAACATTAGAATAAAAGAAAGATAAGCTACTCCTATATTGTTACACCATATTTAATTTTATAAAATTAGAAAATTGAGTTCTTTAAGCAATGATTGAAGCCATATTATTTTAGATGTTAAATTTGCAATTTCCTCGTACTCACTCTCAATTGATGATCTAGCTATTATAAGTTGATTCTTTGCTAACCATGACATTAAAGATGAGCCTAAAAATATGCCATAACCACTTATGAAGTGTCCATCTTCTAAATCACCACCCCAATCATTGTTTGCATAACAATAAAGAACAATAGACATTGTAGAAGATAATTGACAGTGTGTCTTTAAATAACAAGATAATCTCTTTAGTGCTTTCTAATGAATATCGCTCAACGTATGCATGAATTGACATAGTTTATTGTCAAGCCGTGTTATGGTAACATAATACAAAGCTCCAATAAGCTACCTATATTGGTGTAAAAATTCAAATAACTCATTGGTGGTTTTAGTTAAGCTTGGTGACATTGTAATTAGTGCAAGATAAGGAATAGAATTTTATAAACTTGATTTATTTAGGAGTTTATGAACATATTTCCATTGTGACAACAATAAATCCTTGCTTTGTATGCGCAACTTCTATTCCAAGAAAGTAAGGCAAGTCCCCAAGGTTTTTCATAGGAAATTCACTTTGGGGTGACAATTAATTGAGAGCCAGAACTACCAAAAATAATGTCATCGTCATAGATGATGACATTATTCTTAGTAGTTATATATATATCATTATTTTTATTAAGAAAAGAGAGAAATATCAGCCTCGGAAGAATTAAACCATATTGTGTTAAGACAGTTACCAAGTCTAGAGAACTATGCTCGCTGGGCTAGCTTCAAACCATAAAGAGATCGTTACAATTTGTAGCCAGAATCTAGCTTGGACTTATCAATGAAACCAATTGGTTGCTTCACGTTAATGGTCTTGGTTAAGTTGTGATGGCAGAAAGCATTTGAAATATCAAGTTACTTGATAGGTCAATGATGAATTACAGCTATGGAAAGGGCTATTCTAATTGTGTGGCTTTTATCATTAGAATTAATGGCTCTTTATAATCCACACCAACTTCTTGTGTAAAACCTTTGACCATTAATCTAGCTTTATATCTATCAATACAATCATTCTGCTTCCTTTTGATCATGTACATCCACTTATTATCAACAATTTTAACTTGTAAAGGTTTAGGTACCAAATTGTAAGTGGAATTGGATAGCAAAGCATTTATTGTATCTGTTATAGCCTTTTACTACTTTAAATAATTTTTTAGCTTGATTTAGGTTTATAGTTCATGTTTAAAATAATTTATTTTGGAATTGGTTTTCTCTATAATATTTAATTCTTATATTGCATAATGTTTGTTCTTAAGGACATTAGATGGCCATGGTTAGAATTTGAAAGAGGTATGGACGATAGGAGTTAGTATCTAGATAGGTCAATGACTAAATTAAAAGCAAGTGAAGAAGGATTAGCTAAGGAAGAGTTATCTTGTGGAAGTTGGGTAAGGATAAGAGATATTGTTGAGAGTTAAAAGATTGAGATGAAAGAGTTTGTAAGGAAGTAAAGTTCATTCTAGGCATAGAAATGGGTCGGCCCAACATAAAATTTTATGTTCAAACCTAAGCTCATTTTGAAACTTGATAAGGCCCAAGGCTTCAAGCCTAAACCTTAACGTAATTGAGCCTAGACCAAGCCCGATTAAATCTATTTTTTATTTAAAATTTTTGAAAATGACATTTTTTAACTCAAAATGAAATTATTTTACTTTAAAATTTTAGGTTTTAGGCTATGTTGAGCTTGAGCTTTTTTATTAAAAAAAAGTCTATGCAGACTTGAAACCTAATCAACTCAGGCTAAGCCCATTGACTTCAAGCTAAGCTATGCCGAGTTACGCTAAGTTAGGCAATTTTTTCCATTTCTAGTACATACATGATTACAATGCAGAAGAAAAGGGAATTAATAAGCTTAACGACATTGAATGTGGAGAGGAAGGAGCAGCTTTACTGTCCAAAATCCAATTCTTACAACGAACGAGATTTTCACTAAATGAAACATGCCTAATTATATATACCTAATCATTATCCAAATCTACACAAAGATGACCATCATGGTTTAGTGCAAGATGTAAATAAATGCATTATTTACTATAATATGTAAATTTATATTGGATAAATAAAAAAAATAATTTTAAACTTATATTAATTTTACAATACTATGTCGAACTTTAAAAAGTGACAATAAAATACTTAAACTTGCAATTCCTTATGAAAATAGCCCAAGGTTAAGTTTCCTATTAACATTGATGACGTGGCTCGTCACATTAGATTTTTGTACTTACCATATGTATAATATTTATCTAACTAATTATTACTTATTTTATTAAATTTTTAAACATAAAACTTAATTTCATTTTTTCTTAAGTAAGTCATTTACTTCTAGCTTTGGTATTTAAGTCTTCCTCTGGTTTCTCATCTTTTGTAAGTTTCTTATGTACTGCGTTTACTTATGTTGTTTCAATATGTTGTCTATTCTAAGCTCTCAAGATTTGGTCTCTGCCATCGCTATGGTAGTCTCCAGTGCAACACTGTATCTTACTTTTTCCAAGTAATAGACTCTCACCTTCCTCTCTAAAAATCACAATTCTAAATCTTTAACCATAACTTGTGTTCTTGCTTGTGCAAAGTTACATAGGTTTTCCTTCTTCTTGTCGAAACTAGAAAACATTTTGATCTTTTTGGGAACTTATCTTTGTCTTTGTTTTTACCCTATTAAGAAGGTAAGAACAAGAAGAAGAAAAACTAAAAAAGAGCATGATTTGCAGACAATGTGAAAGACACAAAATGGAATAGAAAAGAACAAAGGAAAAAGATGGCGAAGTACTTAATCTTTAGAAAAGAGAAAAAAATCTAAATCTAAGATTGGAAAGAACTTGTAGAGATCAAATTAAGAAATTGACAAATAATAGGATTGCTTTGTATAGTAGAATTCTCAGTGACAAAGTTCACATAATAAAATGCTCATTTTTTCCTCTGTATAGCTCTAAGTAGTTTTACTCTGCTTTTTATTTTAACTCTGATGTTTTCTTAATGTAAATATTATAATTTTGTCCAAATTTTAGAATTTTTAATGCAAGTAATTGGCAAAGCTCTGTATTTTTCTATATTATGCCCTAATAAATATAGCTTTTATGCAATGTACCATATCCATATGTGCCTATAGCTTTTACACAGTACATGAGAAGTTATGTTATTTAAGCTAATGGGATTAAAATTAGGTTTTTCGTTTTGAAACTTAATAAAGTAAGTAATAATTAGTTAGATAAATAATGGACATATGGCAGCCATGTGGCAAGTATAAAAATCTGATGTGGCAAGCCATATCAACATCATCAATGAAAAAATTTAACGTTAAACTATTTTCAAAATAAATTGAAAGTTTAGGTTTTTAGCTACTTTTTAAGTTTAGGATAATATTTCAAAATTGAAATAAATTTGAGATTTTTTTCTAATTTACCCATTTATATTTATTGTAGGGCTAATGATATAGGGAATTTCATAACCAAAGATTTTAGTTTTTAGTTTATTTTGGTTTAGAGTTAAATAGTAATTCAAAAGGTATTGCATTATTTAGACTTGAACTATGTATGGAATTAATATTATTAACGACAACTTGAAAAGCATATGTCTAGAACCTAAAAGGAATAGAAGACTAATAAATAAGAGTTAGTCTTGGTCAACCATATGCTTAATTTTGCTCAAATATATTGTTTTGTTCATGAGTGTGGGATTAAGTAATTCTACTAAAAATTTAAAATATAAATTTAATTTTTAAAATTCACCACCCTAGTCTGATTTAAAAACTTTTATTTACAATTAAATTATACAAAAATAAATGATTTAAATTTTATGAATGTAACATCCCGGTCCCACATAACGGGTCGGATCAGGGAACTGGGTCTATGAGAAGACCAATGAGAGAAGTAATGACAGACATACCTCA
>JAOQML010133925.1:0-16694 GCA_027568935.1 Erythroxylum urbanii | reverse complement strand
TGCTTATGGTTTTACTATCAAGTCACATACATGATGACATAAGCCTAATACTATTCATGGAATGTAAATCACATTACGTAAACAATATATATGCATATTTAAAAGAATACCTCATAATATATTATTAATAAGTCAGAATGTCATTAGAAAAGTCACATATGACTATTGACCTAGGGCACAATACTAATAATTGGCTCATCTTTAGGAGGCAAGACATCACATTGGCATGATCGTTAGGCACCTTCATTGGGCAAAACAACCCATTGCCACTTTCAATAGGCACCTTCGGTGGGAAACACAACCCGTTGGCACCCCATCAGTGGGCAAAATGAAGCATTGGCACCATCGCTAGTTTAGTGGGCAAAACAGTCTGTTAGGCACCTTTAGTGGGATAAACATCATGTTGGCACACCTTTAGCAAGCAAAACAACCCATTAGCAGAGCTTTGGTGGGCAAATCATCCCGTTGGCATAGTGGAAAGGCATCTTCAATAGGAGAAACAACCTGTTGGGCACATTCAGTTGGCAAAATAGCTTGTTGGAAGAAGTTCGGTGGGAAAAATAGGTCGTTGGCATATTCGCTAGGAACCTTTAGTGGGAAACATGGCCCATTGGCACATCTTCAGTGACAAAACAACCATTTGGCATCGCCATAGGCACCTTCAGTGGGAAAAATAGCCTATTGGGTACCTTTGGTGGAAAACATAGCCCGTTGGCACACCTTTGGTAGGAAAGACAACTCATTAGCAAATCTTTGGTGGGCAAACCAGATTGTTGGCATGATCACCAGGCACCTTAGGTGGGAAAATAGCCCGATGGCCTCCTTCGGTGGGAAAAACATTCCGTTGACACACCTTTGATGGACAAAACAGCTCGTTGGCATGATCACTAGGTGCCTACAATGGGCGAAACAGCCCATTGGAATGGTCACTAGGCACCTTCTTTGGGAAAAAAAGCCCTTTGGCACAATCATTAGGCACCTTCAGCGGGAAAAAATAGCCCCTTGGCATACCTTCGGTGGGAAAAACATCAAATTGGTATAGCTACTTGGCACCTTCTGTGGTTCAGCCCATTGGTGCAGTTACAAGCACCTTCAGTGGGCAAAACAACCCGTTGGCACTATCGTTTGGCGCCATTAGTGCAAAAAATAGCCCATTGGCACACCTTCAGTGCACAAAACACCTTATTGGCACGGTCGCTAGGCACCTTCGGTGGGAAAAACAACCCTTTAGGCTCCTTCAATAGGAAACACAGCTCATTGGCACACCTTTGATGGCAAAATAGCACATTGGCATGATCGCTAAGCACCTTCGATGGGTAAAATAACCAGTTGGCGTGATCACTAGGCATCTTTAGTAGGCAAAAGAACACGTTGGCATAGTTGTTAGGCATCTTTGGTGAGAAAAACTACCCGTTGGGTACCTTCGATGGGAAACACAGCCATTGGCATGCCTTTGTTAGGCAACAACGCATTGGCATAGTAGCTAGCCACCTTTGTTGGGCAAAATAGCCCGTTGGTACGGTAGTTAGACACATTTAGTGGGAAAAATAGTCCGTTGGGCACCTTCGGTAGGAAACACAACCTGTTGGCACACCTGTGGAGGGCAAAAATAGTACATTGCCACAATCGCTAGCCACTTTTGATGAGCAAAATAACATGTTGGCATGTCGATAGGCACCTTTGGTGGGAAAAACTGCCAGTTGGGCACCTTCGGAGGGAAACACATCCCGTTGGCACACCTTTGGTAGGCAACACAACACGTAGTCACGATTGCTAGCCACCTTTGTTGAGGAAAGCAGCCCATTGACACAATTGCTAAACGCCTTTGGCAGGAAAAATAGTCAGTTGGGAACTTTTGGTGGGAAAAATAACCTGTTGACACACTTTAATATGCAAAACAGCCTGTTGAAACTCTTTCAATGGACAATCACAGCCCGTTGGCACACCTTTGGTGGGGAAAACAGCATGTTGCCACAATTACAGCCCGTTGGCACGGTTGCTAGGTACCTTTGGTGGGTAAAATGACCCGTTAGCACAGTCGCTAGGCACCATTTTGTTGGGCAAAATAGGCTGTTGGCAAGGTCGCTATGCACCTTTGGTAGGAAAAATAACCCATTTCCACAGTCGCTAGGCATCTTCGGTAGGAAAACAACCAATTAGGCACCTTTAATGGAAAACACAGGTCATTGGCACACCTTTGTTGAGCAAAATAGGACATCGACATTAGCAAACCTTCAGTGGGTTACATAACCTATAGGCACAGTCACTAGGCACCAATAGGGGGCAAAACAGTCCGTTGGTCCCCTTCGGTGAAAAAATAGCCTGTTGTCACACCTTTGGTAGGAAAAATAGCTAATTGGCATACCTTATGTGGGCAAAACAACTCATCAGATTGTCTTTAGGTACTTTTGGTGGTAAGCAATCACTAAGCATCTTTGATGGAAAAAATAATGCATTGGGTACCTTCGACAGGGAACACAGCTCGTTGGCATAACTTTGATGGATATAACAACCCATTGTAATGGTTGCTAGGTACCTCAGGTGGGAAAAGCAGCCCGTTGGGCACCTTTGGTGGGAACAAAACTCGTTGGCACACATTTGGTGGGTGACACAACACATTAGCACAGTTGTAAGGCAGCTTTAGTGAAAAAATAGCCTGTTTCCATAGATTTGGAGGGCAACACAGCCAATTGGCAAGGTTGTTAGGCATCTTTAAGGGGCAAAAGTTTTTGTTGGTCACATTTGGTGGGAGAAATAGTCTGTTGCCATAGCTTTGATAAGCAAAACTACTCTTTGTCATACCTTTGTTAGGGAAAACAGCCCGTTGGCATGGTCGCTAAGCACCTTCAATGGAAAAAACAACTCATTGGGAACCTTCGTTGGGAAACCCAACTCGTTGGCACATCTTTGGTGGGCAAAACATCACATTGGCATAGTCGCTAGGCACCTTCAATAGGCAAAAATAGCCCAATGGCATGGTCGCTAGACACCTTTGGTGGGTAAAAAGACCCGTTGGTACAATCAGTAAGTACCTTTGACAAAACAACCAATTGGCAGAGTTTCGGTAGGTAAAATATCCCGTTGGCACGATGGAAAGGCACCTTTGGTGGGAAAAACAACTTGTTGGGCACCTTCGATGGGCAGAACAGCCCGATGGCAAAACATTGGTAGGAAAAATAGCCCGATGGAATGTTGGCTAGGCACCTTAGGCAGGAAACACAGCCCATTGGCACACCTTCGATGGGTAAAACAGCCCTTTGGCGCAGTCTCCAGGAACCTTCGGCGGGAAAAACAGCCCTTTAGGTACCTTCGATGGGAACACAACCCGTATGCACACCTTCTGTCGAAAAAACAGCCCGTTGGCACAATCGTAAAACTTTTCTTGGCAAAACAGTCCGGTTGCGTGATCGCAAGACACTTTCGGTAAGAAAAACAAGTCATTGGGCACCATCGGTTGGAAAGACAGCCTGTTGGCACACCTTTGATGAGCAAAATAGCACGTTGGCTAGGCACCTTTGGTTGGTAAAAGAACACGTTCGCACAGCCGTTCGCACCTTCGACGGTTAAAACATCCCGTTGCACCACTGATGGGAAAACAGCCTATTGGCACCTTCGATGGGAAAATAGCCTGTTGGGCACCTTCGATGCTAAAATAGCCTGTTGGGCGCCTTTGGGTGGAAAAAAGCCTATTGTCACCACATCAATGGGCAAAACAACCCAATGGGCCTTAGGTGGGAAAATAGCCTCTTCGGCACCTTCAGTGGGAAACACAGCCTATTGGTGCACCTTCAGTAGGAAAAACAACACGTCGACAAGGTTGCTAGGCACCTTCAATGGAAAAAACAGCCTTTTGGCACACCTTCAATGGCTAACATAGCCCGTTGGCATAGTATCTAGGTACCTTTAGTGGACCAAATAGTTTGTTAGGCACCTTTGGTGGGAAAAATAGCCCGTTGGCACTCTGTGGTAGACAAAATAGCACGTTGACGCATCTTTGGTTGACAGAACAACCCGTTGGCATAGTTGCGAGGCACCTTCTGTAGGAGAAAACAACCTATTGGGCATCTTCAATGAGAAACACAACTTATTGGCATCCCTTTGGTGGGTAAAACAATCCGATGGCAAAATTGCTAAGCACCATCGATATGAAAAGTAGCCCGTTAGGCACCTTCGGTGGGGAACACAGCTCACTGGCACACCTTTGGTGGATAAAACAACCCATTGTAATGTTTACTTGGCACCTTAAGTGGGAAAAGCAGCCCGTTGGGTACCTTTGGTGGGAAACAAAGCTTGTTGACACACCTTTAGTGGGTGAGACAACACATTGGCACAGTTGTTTGGCAGCTTTGATGAAAAGACAACCCGTTGCCACATATTTGGATGGCAACACAGCCCATTGACAAGGTCGTTAGGTACATTAGGTGGGACAATTTTCTGTTGGTCACCTTCGATTGAAAAAATAGTCTGTTAGCACACCTTCGGTAGGCAAAACAACTCTTTGGCATACCTTTGATAGGGAAAATAGCCCGTTGGCACGGTCACTAGGCACCTTCAATGGAAAAAACAGCCCATTGGGCACCTTCATTGGTAAACCTAACTCGTTGGCACATCTTTGGTGGGCAAAACATCACATTGGCATGGTCGCCAGGCACCTTCAATGGGCAAAATAGCCCATTGGAACAGTTGCTAGGCACCTTTGGTAGGCAAAATAGCCCGTTGGTACAATTGGTAGGCACCTTCAGTGGGAGAAACAACTTTTTGGGTATCTTCCATGGGAAACACAACCTGTTGGCATGACAACTAGGTGCCTTTGGTGGAAAAAATAGCCAGTTGGGCACTTTTGATGGGAAACATAACATGTTGGTAAAGTCGTTAACCACCTTTGATGGGCAAAATAACTTGTTACATTCGCTAGGCACCTTCAGTGGGCAAAACAACCTGTTTGCACTCCTTCAGTGGGAAAAATAGCACGTTGGCACAGTTACTTGGCACATTCAACAGAGAAACCATGTTTGGATGCTTATGATAGGAAACACAATTCGCTAGCAAACCTTCAGTGGGTAAAACAGACTTTACACGATCACTAGGCACCATGGGTGGGAAAAAAGCCTATTGGGCACCTTCGGTGGGAAAAACATCCTGTTGGCACACCTTTGGTGGAATAAACAGCTCGTTGGCACGGTCGCTAGGCACCTTCAGTGGGTAAAACAACCCATCGGTATAGTCGTTAGGCACCTTCTTTAGGAAAAATACCCTGTTGGCACAGTCTCTAGGCACCTTCTACAAAAA
The DNA here is from genome assembly GCA_027568935.1 of Erythroxylum urbanii. Lineage (NCBI taxonomy): Eukaryota > Viridiplantae > Streptophyta > Magnoliopsida > Malpighiales > Erythroxylaceae > Erythroxylum > Erythroxylum urbanii. The sequence continues at coordinate 11,405 of JAOQML010133925.1, read as the reverse complement.
ACAACCTGTTGGGCACCTTTGGTGGGAAACACATCCTATTGGCACACCTTCAGCCGACAAAACAACATGTTGTCACCATCGCCAGGCAATTTCGGTTGGCAAAACAACCCATTAGCAGAGCATCAGTGGGTAAAACATCCTGTTGGCGCAGTGGAAAGGCACCTTTGGTGGGAAAAACAACTTGTTGGGCACCTTTTGTGTGCAAAATAGCTAGATGGCATAACTTTGGTAGGAAAAATAGACCGTTGGAACGCTTGCTAGGCACCTTGGGCGGGAAAACATCCCATTGCACACCTTCGATGGGCAAAATAGTCCTTTGGCACAGTCTCCGGGTACCTTCGGTGGAAAAAACAACCCATTGGGTACGTTTTGTCGGGAACACAGCCAGTTTGCACACCTTTTGTCAGAAAAATAGCCCGTTGGTGCGGTCAAAAAACTTTGGAGGGCAAAATAGCCGGTGGTGTGGTCTCAAGACACCTTCGGTAGGAAAAACAACCCATTAAGCATCATCAATTGGAAATATAGCCTGTTGGCACACCTTTGGTGGGCAAATAGTACGTTGGTTGGGCACCTTCGGTTAGGAAAAGAACACATTCGCACCTTCGGTGGGTAAAACAACCCGTTGGCACCTTCGATGAGAAAATAGCTTGTTGGGCACCTTCGATGGTAAAACAACCTGTTGGGCACCTTCGGGGGGAAAACATCATGTTGGCACACCATCGATGGGCAAAACAACCCATTGGGCCTTTGGTGGGAAAAATAGCCTTTTTGGCACCTTTCGTGGGAAACACAGCCTATTAGTCCACCTTCGGTAGGAAAAATAACACGCTGACAAGGTTGCTAGGCACCTTCGGTAACACCTTCAGTGGGTAACACAACTAGTTGGCATAGTCCCTAGGTAACTTTAGTGGGAAAAACAGTTCATTAGGCACCTTTGGTCAAAAAAACAGCCCGTTGGCATAGTCACGAGGTATCTTCTGCGTGAAAAACAACTTGTTGGGCATCTTTGATAAGAAATATAGCTTACTATCACCCCTTTGGTGGGCAAAATAGCCCGATGGCATGATCGCTAAACACCACCGGTGGGAAAAATAGTCCGTTGGAAACCTTCGGTGGGGAACACAGCTCGTTCGCACACCTTTAATAGATAAAACAATAGTTAGGCACCTTCGTTGGGAAACCCAACTCGTTGGCACTTCTTTGATGGGCAAAACATCAAATTGACATGGTCACTAGGCACTTACAATGGGCAAAATAGCCTATTGGCACGGTCATTAGGCACCTTCGGTGGGTAAGATAGCTTGTTGGTACAATCTATAGCCACCTTCGATAGGAGAAACAACTTTTTGGGAACCTTCAGTGAGAAACACAACTTGTTGGGATGACCGCTAGGTGCCTTTGTTGGGAAAAAACGCTCTTTGGGCAACTTCAGTGGGCAACATAGCACGTTGGCAAAGTCGTTAGCCACCTTCGAATGGATAAATAACTCGATGTTACATTCACCAGGCATCTTTGGTGGGAAAAACAGGTCGTTGGGCACCTTCAGTGGGGAACACAACCCATACGCACACCTTCTGTCGGAAAAAAAAACCTATTGGTATGGTCGCAAAACTTTGGTGGGCTAGGCACCTTTGGTTGGGAAAAGAACATGTTCGCACAGTCGTTCACACCTTCAGTCGGTAAAACAATCCATTGGCACCTTCGATGGGAAAATAGCCTATTAGCCACCTTCGAATTTTGTTCCATTGATGGTGCCTAGCACAGGTTGTTTTCCCCACAAAAGAGCTATTTTGCCTGTAGAAGGTGTGCCAACGGGTTGGTAAAGTCATTAGCCACCTTCGATGGGCAAAATAACTCGTTGATACATTCATTAGGCACCTTCGGTGGGAAAAACAACCCGTTTGCACTCCTTCAGTGGGGAAAACAACATGTTGGCATAGTTACATGGTACCTTCAACGGGGAAAACCCCGTTTGGATGCGTATGATAAGAAACACAATTCGCTAGCACACCTTTATTGGCCAAAACAGACTTTGCACGATCATTAAGTACCTTGGGTGGGAAAACAGCCCGTTGGGCACCTTCGGTGGAAAAAACATCCTATTGGCAAACCTTTGGTGCACAAAACAACCTGTTGGCAGAGTTGCTAGGCACCTTTGGTGGGCAAAATAGCCCATTGGTACAGTCGTTAGGTACCTTCTTTGGGAAAAATAACCTATTGGTGCAGTCGTTAGGCACTTTCTGCGAGAAAAACAACCTGTTGGGCACCTTCGGTGGGAAACACATCCTGTTGGCACACCTTCAGTCAGTAAAACAACATGTTGGCACCATCGCTAAGCAACTTTGGTTTGCAAAAAAGCCATTGGCAGAGCTTAGATAGGTAAAACATCTCGATGGCACGCTGGAAAGGCACCTTCGGTGGGAAAAATAGCTTGTTGGGCATCTTCGGTGGGCGAAACATCCTATTGGTAGAACTCTGGGATGAAAACAGCCCGTTGGAACAATCGCGAGGCACCTTGAGTAGGAAACACAGCCCATTGGCACACCTTCGATGGGCAAAATAGCCCTTTGGCGCAGTCTCCAGGCATCTTTGGTGGGAAAAACAGGACGTTGGGCCTTCGGTGGGGAACACAACCCATACGCACACCTTCTGTCAGAAAAATAACCCATTGGCGTGGTGGCAAAACTTTGGTGGGCTAGGCAACTTTGGTTAGGAAAAGAACATGTTCACACAGTCGTTCGCACCTTCGGTGGGTAAAACAACCCGTTGGCACCTTCGATGGGAAAATAGCCTGTTGGGCACCTTCGATGTTTTTTCCATTGAAGGTGCCTAGCACGTGCTATTTTCCCCACCAAAGGTATGCCAAAGAGCTGTTTTGCCTAATGTGTTGTGTCGCCTACTGAAGGTATGCCAACAAGCTGTGTTCCCCACCAAAGGTGCCCAACAGGTTATTTTTCCCCCCAAAGTTGCTTAACGACCATGTCAATGGGTTGTTTTGCCCATCGAAGGTGTGTCAACGGGTTGTGTTTCCCACTGAAGGTGCCCAATAAGTTGTTTTTTCTCATAGGAGGTGCCTCGTGACTATGCCAACGAGTTGTTTCGTCCACCAAAGTTGCACCAATGAGCTATTTTACCTACCGAAGTCATGCCAACGGGCTGTCTTTCCCACCGAAGGTGCCCAACGGACTGTTTTGCCCACTAAATGTTCCTAATAACTATCCCAATGCGTTGTGTTACCCACCGAAGGTATGCCAAAGGGTTCTTTTTGCCACTGAAGGTGCCTGGCGATCCTATCAACATACTGTTTTTCCCACTAAAGGTGCCTAAAGACTGTGCCAATGGCCTGTTTCGCTCACAAAATATGTGCCAATGAGTTGTGTTTCCTACCAAAGCTACCCAACCAGTTGTTTTTCCCACCAAAGGCCCAAATGGGCTATTTTGCCCATCGATGGTGTGCTAACGGGTTGTTTTCCCACCAAAGATGCCTAATAGGCTGTTTTCCCATCATAGGTGCCTAGACAACTTGTTGGGAATCTATGATAGGAAATATAGCTTACTGTCACCCCTTCGGTGAGCAAAATAGCCCGATGGCACAATCGCTAAGCACCACCGGTGGGAAAAATAACCCATTAGAAACCTTTGGTGGGGAACATAGCTCGTTAGCACACCTTTAGTCGATAAAACAATAGTTGGGCACCTTTGTTGGGAAACCCAACTCGTTGGCACATCTTTGGCGAGCAAAACATCATATTGACATGGTTGATAGGCACCTTCAATGGGCAAAATAGCCCATTGGCACAACCATTAGGCACCTTTGTTAGGCAAGATAGCCTACTGGTACAATCTGTAGGAACCTTCGATGGGAGAAATAACTTTTTAGGAACCTTCGGTGGGAAACACATCCCGTTAACATGACCTCTAGGTGCCTTTAGTGGGAAAAACAGCCCTTTGAGCAACTTTAGTGGGAAACATAACACGTTGGCAAAGTTGTTATCCACCTTTGATGGTCAAAATAACTCGTTGGTACATTCACTAGGCACCTTCGGTGGGAAAAACAACCCGTTTGCACTCCTTCGGTGGGAAAAAACATCATGTTGGCGCAGTTACATGGCACCTTCAATGGGGAAAACCCCGTTTGGATGCGTATGATAGGAAACACAATTCGTTAGCACACCTTCATTGGGCAAAATAGACTTTGCATGATCACTAAGCACCTTGGGTAGGAAAATAGCTCGTTGGGCACCTTCGGTGGGAAAAACATCCCGTTGGCAAAACTTTGGTGCACAAAATAGCCTGTTGGCATAGTCGCTAGCCACCTTTGGTGGGTAAAATAGCCTATTGGTACAGTCGTTAGGTGCCTTCTTTAGGAAAAATAGCCTATTGGCTCAGTCGCTAGGCACTTTCTGTGAGAAAAACAACCTGTTGGGTACATTCAGTGGGAAATACATCCTGTTGGCACACCTTCAGTCAGTGAAACAACATGTTGGCACCATTGCTAGGCAACTTCGGTTGGCAAAACAACCTATTACCAAAGCTTTGATGGGTAAAACATCCCGATGGCATGGTGGAATGACAACTTCAATGGGAAAAACAGTTTGTTGGGCACCTTCAGTGGGTAAAACAACTTGTTGGTAGAACTTTGGTAGGAGAAATAGCTCGTTGGAACGTTTTCTGGGCACCTTGAGCGGGAAACAAAGCCCATTGGCACACCTTCGATGGGCAAAACAGCCCTTTGGCGCAGTCTCTAGGCACCTTTGGTGCAAAAAATAGGCCGTTGGACACCTTCGATGGGGAACACAACCCGTACGCACACCTTTTTTTGGAAAAAGAACATGTTCGCATAGTCGATCGCACCTTCAGTGGGTAAAACAACCCGTTGGCATCTACAATGGGAAAACAGCCCGTTGGGCACCTTCGATGTTTTTTCCATTAAAGGTGCCTAGTACAGGTTGTTTTCCCCGCCAAAGGTATGCCAAAGAGCTATTTTGCCTACCGAAGGTGTGCCAACGGACTATTTTTCCCACCGAAGGTGACCAACAAAAATTTTTGCCTACCAAAGGTGCCTAATGACCTTGCCATTGGACTATGTTGCCCTCCAAATATGTGGCAATGGGCTATTTTTTCACTAAAGCTGCCTAACAACTGTGCTAATGTGTTGTGTCACCTGCTAAAGGTATGCCAACGAGTTGTGTTTCCCACCAAATGTGTCCAATAGGTTACTTTTACCCCCAAAGTTGCTTAGCGACCATGTCAATGGGCTGTTTTTCCCATCAAATGTGTGTCAACGGGTAGTGTTTCCCACCGATGGTGCCCAACAGGTTGTTTTTTCTCATAGGAGGTGCTTTGTGACTATGCCAACGAGCTATTTTATCCACTGAAGTTGTGCCAATGAGCTGTTTTGCTTACTGAAGGTGTGCCAACGGGCTGCCTTTCCCACTAAAGGTGAACAAGAATGTGTTTTGCCAACTGAATGTACCTAAGGACCATGCTAGTGGGCTTTATTACCTACTGAAGGTATGCCAAAGGGTTCTTTTTGCCACCAAAGGTGCCTAGCGATCGTGTCAACAAACTGTTTTTCCCACTAAAGGTGCCTAAAGACTATGCCAATGGCCTGTTTTGCTCACAAAAGATGTGCCAACTAGCTGTGTTCCCCATCAAAGCTACCCAACCAGTTGTTTTTCCCACCAAAGGCCCAATGGACTGTTTTGCCCATCGATGGGGTGCTAATGGGTTGTTTTCCCACCAAAGGTGCCTAATAGGATGTTTTCCCATCGTAGGTGCCTAGACAATCTGTTGGGCATCTTTGATAGGAAATATAGCTTGCTGTCATACCTTCAGTGGGCAAAATAGCCTTATGGCACGATCGCTAAGCACCACTAGTGGGAAAAATAGCCCGTTGGAAACCTTCGGTGGGGAACACAGCTCGTTGGCACACCTTTAGTGGATAAAACAATAGTTGGGCACCTTTGTTAGGAAACCCAACTCATTGGCACATCTTTGGTGGGCAAAACAACACATTGGCACGGTCATTAGGCACCTTCGATAGGCAAGATAGCCTGTTGGTACAATCTGTAGGCACCTTCGATAGGAGAAACAACTTTTTGGGAACCTTCGATGGGAAACACATCTCATTGGCACGACCGCTAGGTGCCTTTGGTAGGAAAATCAACCCTTTGGGCAACTTCTGTGGGAAACATAGCATGTTGGCAAAGTCGTTAGCCACCTTCAATGGGCAAAATAACTTGTTGGTACATTCACTAGGCACCTTCGGTGGGAAAAACAACTCATTTTCACTCCTTCGATGGAAAAATAGCACATTTACACAGTTACATGGCACCTTCAATGGGGAAAACCCCATTTGGATGCGTAGGATAGGAAACACAATTTGCTAGAACACCTTCGTTGGGCAAAACAGACTTTGCATGATCACTAAGCACCTTGGGTTAGAAAACAGCCCGTTGGGCACCTTCGGTAGGAAAAACATCCCGTTGGCAAACCTTTGGTGGATAAAACAGCCTGTTGGCACAGTTGCTAGGCACCTTTGGTGGGCAAAATAGCCCATTGATACAGTCGTTAGGCATCTTCTTTGGGAAAAATAGCCTGTTAGTGCAGTCGCTAGGCACTTTCTGCAAGAAAAACAGCCTGTTGGGCACCTTCAGTGGGAAACACATCCTGTTGGCACACCTTCGGTCGGTAAAACAACATCCTGGCACCATCACTAGGCAAATTCGATTGGCAAAACAACCCATTGGCAGAGCTTTGATGGGTAAAACATCCCGATGGAACAATGGAATGGCACCTTCAATGGGAAAAACAGCTTGTTGGTCTCCTTCGTTAGGCAAAACAACCTGTTGGTAAAACTTTGGTAGGAAAAATAGCCCGTTGGAACATTCTCTAGGCACCTTAAGTAGGAAACACAACCCATTGGCACACCTTTGATGGGCAAAACAACCCTTTGGTGCAGTCTCTAGGCACCTTTGGTGGGGAAAACAGGTCGTTGGGCACCTTTGGTGGGGAACACAACCCGTACCCACACTTTCTGTTAGAAAAACAACTCGTTGGTGTGGTCACAAAACTTTGGTGAGCTAGGCACCTTTGGTTGGGAAAAGAGCATGTTCGCACCTTCGGAGGGTAAAATAACCCGTTGGCACCTTTGATGGGAAAAACAGCCTGTTGGGCACGTTTGATGTTTTTTCCATTGAAGGTGCCAAATAGGGGTTGTTTTCCCCACCAAAGGTATGCCAAAGAGATTTTTTGCCTACAAAAGGTGTGTCAACGTACTATTTTTCCCACCGAAGGTGACCAACGAAAATTTTTTCCTGCCAAAGGTGCCTAACGACCTTGCCAATGGTCTATGTTACCCTCCAAATCTATGGCAATGGGCTATTTTTCACTCAAGTTTCCTAACAACTGTGCTAATGTGTTGTGTTGCCTACCGAAGGTGTGCCAACGAGCTGTATTCCCCACCAATGGTGCCCAACGGGTTATTTTTCCCCCCAAAGTTACTTAGCAACCATGTCAACGGGCTGTTTTGCCCATCGAAGGTTTGTCAATGGGTTGTGTTTCTGACCGAAGGTGCCTAACAGGTTGTTTTTCTCATAAAAGGTGCCTCATGACTATGTCAACGAGCTATTTTGTCCATCGAAGTTGCGTCACTGAGCTGTTTTGTCTACCGAAGGTGTGCCAACGGGCTGTGTTTCCCACAGAAGGTGCCTAACAGACTGTTTTGCCTACTGAATGTACCTAACAACTATACCAGTGGGCTTTGTTACCCACTGAAGGTATGCGAATGGGTTCTTTTTGCCACCGAAGGTGCCAAGCAATCGTGTCAACATACTGTTTTTCCCACTAAAGGTGCCTGAAGACTGTGCCAATGGCCTATTTTGCTCACAAAAGATGTGCCAACGAGCTGTGTTTCCAACCAAAGCTACCCAACTAGCTGTTTTTCCCAAAGGGTTGTTTGACCTATCGAAGGTGTGCCAAAGGGCTATTTTTCCTACTAAGGTGCGTAGCAGACTGTTTTGCCCACCAAAGGTACGTAGGGAATGTGTCAACGGGCTGTGCTACCCATCAAAGGTGTGTCAACGGGTTGTTTTTCCCACTGAAGGAGCCTAGCGAATGTGGCAACGGGTTGTTTTAGAAACCGAAAGTGCCTAATGACTGTTCCAATAGATTATTTTGCCCACTCAAGATGCCTATCGATCATGCCAAGAAGTTGTGTAGCCCACCAAAGGTGTTTTCCGATTAAAGATGCCTAGCTACCATGCCAATGGGCATTTTTATCTAACATAGGTGCCTAGCGACAGTGCCAATGGACTGTGTTTCTCAATAAATGTGCTTAGCGACCATTCTAACGGGTTGTTTTTCCTACTAAAGATGCCCAACAGACTGATTGGCCCACCGAAGGTGCCTAGCCATTATGCCAATGAGTTGTGTTGCCCACTGAAGATGTGCCAACAGGCTATTTTCCTAACGAAGGTGCTTAGCGACTGTGCCAACGGACCATTTTACCCACTGATGGTGCATAGCAGCCATGCCAATGGATCGTTATTCCCACCGAATATGTACCAATGAGCTTTGTTTCCCATTGAATATGCCCAACGGGCTGCTTTTTCTATCTAAAGTGTCTAAGGACCGTGCCAACGGGTTGTTTTGCCTATTAAAGGTGTGCCAACAAGTTGTGTTCCCTATCGAAGGTGCCCAACATGCTATTTTTCCCACCGACGATGCCTAGTGATCATGTCAGACTGTCTTGCCAGTCGAAGGTGTGCCAATAGGATGTGTTTCCTATCGAAGGTGCCCAATAGGTTAGCGACTGTGTTAACGGGTTATTTGCCCAATGAAGGTGCCTAACGACCATACCTGTAGGCTATTTTGCCCACCATAAATGCCTAGTGACTGTACCAATGGGCTGTTTTATCGACCCTGTATGCTTATTTGATGTTGGAAATGGGCTTGACCACACTTGAAGTCCTATAAGTCATAAGCGACCTTTAGCAAGACATTATGACTATCTAAATCAAATGAGGATCTGTAATCTTATTTAACCAGTAACCATGGTTACAAACTTAGTCCCTTTATAACACGATATCAAGATTAATCATAACGCATGGTGCATGTCAACCTTTGATTAACCATAGTTTCTTAATTCCAAGTTGATTGACTATAACTTTGGTCCCCTTCGGTGGGAAAAATAGCTTGTGGTCACACCTTTGGTAGGCAAAACAGCTCGTTGGTACACCTTTGATGGGCAAAGCAGCTTGTTGGCATGGTCTCTAGCCACCTTTGGTGGGAAAAATTCCCTTTGGGCACCTTTGGTGGGACACACAACCCATTGGCACCTTCGGTGGGCAAAAAAGCCTGTTGGGTACCTTTGGTGGGAAACACAGCCCCATTGGCTCATCTTCAGTAGGCAAAACATCAAGTTGGCAAGGTCTCTAAGTACCTTCATTGGGCAAAACATGGCCCGTTGGTACACCATTGTTAGGCAAAACGGCATGATGGCACCATCACTAGGCATCTTCGATAGGCAAAACAACCAATTATCAGAGCTTCAGTGGGTAAAACATCCCATTGGCACATTTACTAGGCACCTTTGGTGTGAAACAAAACCTGTTGGCTTATCTTTGGTGGGCAAAATAGCACGTTGGCAAAGTCGCTAGGCAGTCCATTAGCTCGTTCTCTAGGCACCTTTGGTGGGTGAAATGGTCCGTTGGCACGATCGCTAGGCACCTTTGTTGGGAAAAACAGCCTGTTGGCACACCTTCGGTGGGCAACACAACCCGTTGGCACAGTGGCTAGGCACCTTCAGTGGGCCAATCAGTTCATTGGGCATCTTCAGTGGAAAAAACAACCCATTGGAACGGTCACTAGGTGCATTCAGTGGGAAACACAGTCCGTTAGCATGGTCACTAGGCACCTATGTTAGAATAAAAAGCCCGTTCGCATGTTTTCTAGGCACTTTCGATAAGAAAAACGAGCAATTGGCACCCTCATTAAATAACTCATATGGGTAAAATAGCACATTGGCACAATCGCTAAGCACCTTCGGTGGGAAAATAACACGTTGGCACAGCTGCTAGGCACCATCGGTCTAAAAAAAAGCCAATTGTTACAGTTGCCAAACACCATTAGCAGGCAAAACAACTCATTGGCACACCTTTGGTGGGCAAAACAACCCATTGCCATGATCGAGTAGGCACCTTTAGTGGGAAATCAACCTATTGGGAACCTTTGGTGGAAACATAGCCCTTTGGCACACCTTTGGTGTTAAACATAGCTCGTTGGCACGGTCGCTAAGCATCTTGTGTGGGAAAAATAGCCCATTGGGCACCTTCGGTGGGAAACACAACTCATTGCCACTCCTTTGGTGCAAAATAGCTCGTTGGCATGGTCGTTAGGCACCTTGGATAGGAAAACGGCTTGTTAGGCACCGTCGGTGGGAAACATAGCCCATTGGCACACCTTTAATGGGTAAAAAAACACGTTGGCACAGTCACTAGGCACCTTTTGTAGGAAAAACAACCCATTGGAAAACCTTCATTGGGTTACACAGTCTGTAGGCACACTTTTTGTGAGTAAAACAGTCCGTTGGCACAATCGTAATGCACCTTTGATGGGCAAAATAGCCAGGAGGGCATCTTCGGTAGGAAACCTAGCCTATTGGCACAACTTTGATGGGCAAAATTTGGTGGGACCAACTACCCGTTGGGCACTGTCTGTGGGAAACACAGCCCGTTGGCATGCCTTTGCTGGATAAAACAACTTATTGGCACAGTCGCTACCCAATTTTGTTGGGCCAAGTAGCCCGTTAGCATCTTTAGGTGGCAAAATGATCTGTTAGTATGGTCACTTGGCACCTTCGATGGGAGAAACAACTTGTCGGGTACCTTTGGTGGGAAATACAACTTGTTGGGTATCTTTATTGGCAAAACAACCCATTGGCACGGTCGTTAGGCATCATTTCAATGGGCAAAACAAGCCGTTGGCATGGTCCTTAAGCACCTTCGGTGGGAAAAACAACCCGTTGGGACACCTTCGGTGTAAAAAACAACACATTGGCACAATTGTTAGGCACCTTTGATGGGAAAAATAGCCCTTTGGCACGGTTGCGGCACCTTCAGGGGAAAAATTAGCTAGTTGACACACATTCATGGGCAAAACAGCTCATTCGCACGGTCGTTAAGCACCTTCTGTGTGAAAAACACTCTTTTAGGCACCTTAAAAGGGAAAGTCACCTATTTGGTGCCTTTGGTGGGAAACAAAGCTCATTGGCACAACTTCAGTGGGTGACATAACAATTTGGCACAGTCTGTAACATCCCGTTACTTGACTTAAGATTAAAATGGTGTTTATTAGAGATTAATAAGAAATTAGGAAGCATAATTCATGCTCATGCATCATTG
>JAOQML010133909.1:0-31420 GCA_027568935.1 Erythroxylum urbanii | reverse complement strand
GTTCCAGGTGAATTATAACACCATTAAAGAAAAATGGAACCTTCAAGAAATTAAGGCCATGTTGGTTCAGGAGGAAGAGAGATTGAAGAAAATGAATGAGCTCTTCGTTCATCTCACATTTCATCCAGGAGCTAGTAGTAGCAAGCACAAATTAGGAAAGAAAGGTAAAGACAAGGACAAAGCTCTCAGTAAAGTTAATGAAGGCCGAATCCATAAAGACAAGAGGTGCCACTTCTGCAAGAAGCCTGGTCATTTTAAAAAAGATTGTCCTAAATGAAAGGTTTGGTTCGAAAAGAAAGGTACATACTATGTCTCAATATATTTTGAATCAAACCTTATTGAAATGCCTAATAATACTTAGTGGTTAGATTCTAGTGCAACTACTCATGTGTCACATGTTCAATAGGGATTCCTTTTAATCCAACCCATAAACGGAACTGAAAAGTTCTTATATATGGGGAACAGAATGAAGGCACGGATAGAGGGCATTGGGACATACAAATTGATCCTAGACATTAGCTATGTTTTTATGTTCCTGAATGTGATAGAAATTTAGTTTCTGTTAGAAAGTTGGATGTTGTAGGATTTCAATTTAAGATTGGAAACAATTTTTTTTCATTGTATAAACACAAGTACTATTATAGTTCTGGTACTTTAATTGATTATTTATATCGTTTCAATCTTGATGTTGATTTTGCTGCATCTCTGTTTCATGTTGACCATATTTTAGGAAGTAAACGTAGTGCACAAAATGAATATTCTACTTTTTTTGTGACATAAAAGATTAGGTCATATATCCAAAGAAAGGGTACAGAGGTTAGTAAAAAATGAAATTCTACCTCTATTGGATTTTGTTGACTGGAATATATGCGTAGATTACATTAAAGGCAAGCAAATTAAGCATATATCAAAGCATCCAGCCATAAGAAGTAACGAATTACTTGAATTAATACACACTGACATTTGTGGTCCTTTCGACTTTCCTTCTTGGGGCGACAAAAAATATTTTATTACCTTTATTGATGACTTCTCACGATATGGTTATATTTATCTACTGTATGAAAAATCTCAGTCTGTGGACATCTTAGAGGTGTTCATTAATGAGGTAAAAAGGCAGTTAGATAGAAAAGTAAAGATAGTGAGGTCCGATAGAGGTGGTGAATATTATGGAAAATTTGATGAAAGTGGACAATGTCCAGGTCCATTTGCAACGATTCTTGCAAGTCGAGGCATGTGTGGGCAATACACAATGCCTGTTACACCGCAACAAAATGGTGTAGCCGAAAGATGGAATTGTACTCTTATAGATATGGTTAGGTGTACGTTAAGTCATAGTACTATACCTTTATCATTATGGATGCATGCATTAAAGATCGTTGTGTATCTGCTAAATAGGATTCCTAGCAAGGCAGTTCTTAAGACACCTTATGAACTGTGGATAGGAAGGAAACTTATTTTACGACACCTTCACATTTAGGGTTGTCCGGTAGAAGTAAGGATGTATAATCCATATGAAAAGAAGCTTGATGCGAGAACCGTTAGTGTTATTTCATCGGCTATCCCGAAAAGTCAAAGGGGTATAGATTTTATTGTCCTAACTATAGTACAAGAATAATTAATACTAGTAATGCTAGGTTCATTGAGAATGTTCAAATCAGTGGGAGTGGAGAATCATGAAAAGTAGATATTCACAAGAATCGAGTAGAAACTATTCCAAGACGAGTAGACACTACCACATCAGACGTGATTCCACCGGTTGTTATTCCTCTTGTTGCATAACGGATACGCAACATACCAGATCAACAAATTAATGTTCCAATTCCACAAATTGAACATATTAATGAAGAACCAGCTAATGATGTTCAAGTTACAAATGATCAGGTAATGCCACAAGAAGTAGCATTACGAAGGTCTGTAAGTCAGAGCATACCAGCTATTTCAAGTGACTATAAAGTTTACTCACTTGAACATGAATGTGACTTGAGTATTGATAAGGATTCAGTCTCGTTCAAACAAGCCATGAAATGTAACAATTCTAAAAAATGATTCAATGCTATGAAAGAAGAGTTGAAATGAATGGATGACAACAACATCTGGGAATTAGTTGAGTTGCCGGAAGGTGTAAAGCAAGTGGGTTGTAAATGGATCTTTAAGACCAAACGTGACTCACAAGGTAACATTGAAAGGCATAAAGTCAGACTTGTTGCCAAAGGTTATACTTAAAAGGATGGTATTGACTATAAAGAGACCTTCTCTCCAGTTTCAAAGAAGGGCTCTTTAAGAATTATTATGGCTCTGGTAGCTCATTATGATTTAGAGCTTCACCAAATGGACGTAAAGACCACCTTTCTAAATGGTGACTTGGAAGAAGAAGTTTATATGGATCAACCAGAAGGTTTTAAAACCACAGGAAATGACAAGTTAGTGTGTAAATTAAAGAAGTCAATATATGAACTGAAACAGGCTTCCCGACAATGGTATCTTAAGTTTAATGATACCATCACGTCTTACGATTTTGTAGAGAACACTGTTGATCAATGTATCTATATGAAGGTCAGTGGCAGCAGGTTAATTATATTAGTCCTATATGTTGACGATATTCTTCTTGCTGCTAATAATCTAGTTTTGTTACATGATGTAAAGACTTTTCTTTCTAATAATTTCGAAATGAAAGATATGGGTGAGGCATCCTATGTGATAGGAATAGAATTATTCCGTGATAGATCACATGGATTATTAGGATTGTCTCAGAAAAGTTATGTCGAGAAAATATTAGAAAGATTTAAAATAGAAAAGTGCTCGGCAGGGATAGTTCCGATTCAGAAAGGGGACAAATTTAGTCAAATGCAATGTCCACAAAAAGATTTGGAACGTAATGAAATGGAGTCTATTCTGTAACATCTCGTTACCTATGGGAGGTTAGAATAGTAAATATGTGTGATAAATGAGAGCTTAGAAATGCATTTTTCATACTCATGCATAATATGGCATACAAATACACTTGATTAGTGAAGGTCTTGCACATGAAAATAATTGTACATGCATTCATGAATAATTCCGGGTATAATTAGATTGAATTGTGATTTTGAAAATTTGGTGAATTTGAAATTTATATCTATAGAAAATTTTATTGACTAGTGAAATTATTATATTTGTGAATTTTGGTGAACTTAGGATTTCCTTTTGTAAATTATAAAATATTATGGAAAATAGGAAAAAGAGGAAAAGAAATCAAATGAAGATTTGTAAATAGTTGGATTATAAAAATGAGAGTTAGATGAAGTTGGTTCAAAAGAAACTAAGTTACAACTTAGACTTTAGGAAAGTGACATGTGTAAAGTTGCTTTTATTATGTGTCAGAAGCAAGTTTGAGTAACCCGAGAGTTAAAAAGGGGATTGGCACTTTTCCAAAATTCTTATCCCTTTTATCATCTTCTCTGAAATTCTTTCCATACACAGAGTTTTCCATCAAATTCCTTCTGAGAGTTAACTTTGATTTTTCATATCCCTTACCATTTACTTTACTCCTAAAGTGTTTCTTTTGCTTTAAGAAAAACCAGAAGTGGATTAGTGTTCACAGAGGAGTACGTGATTTTGCATGAAAATTAAGGCTTTGTGGATAGTTGAAGATCTTGGAGTTTTTCAACAAGAAGGTAGTGAATAAATTCTTTAGTATTAGAGATTTTGAAATAAATCTGATGAGTTGCTGTCATCTGCATGAGAATGTCATTTACATATAATTATATTTTTGAACATTGTGATAAGGGGATGAAAAAATTGGGGATATGATGTTATTTGGGTTTTGATGGATTATTAGTGCTCAGGTGTTGTGAAATGGTTATTGGAGTTGAAATAGAAATGAAATGATGTATAAGATTAGTGTAGAGAGTTAGATATGGAAAGGTGCTACGCTTTGTTTCTTCACTGAGCATGTATGAATATATATGTTTTTATACGAGAGTTGATGAAGACGAAGAGATGTTCAAGAAAAAGGTTTTTGAGTTGACGAGTATAGATAGTATCGTCTGTGATGAAGTCATATCGTCTTAAGTTAACTTTCTGCTTCTTCTACTGTTGACCGAAACATCTCCTTCTATGTTATATCGTCTGCTCCATTTCAATTTCTTCATGAAAGTTGTAGATTTTGAAGTCCTCTTTCAAACCATATAAAGAACATACAAATCCGATATCTGTAGGGAAAGTTATAGTAATTTTCCCACTGCATCTATTATTTTGCATCTATGTTTCTGTGTCTATGTTTCTGCGTCTATTCTTCTGCATCTATAGTTCTGCGTCTATTCTTCTGCGTCTATATTTTTGTGTCTATTCTTCTACGTCTATGTTTTTGCGTCTATGTTTCTGCATCTATTCTTCTGTGTCTATGTTTTTGCGTCTATGTTTTTGCGTCTATTTTCTGGGTCTATCTTATGCTTAGTCTACTATCTGCTTCATCTACTTTTCACTTATATGACCATAACTTCTTCTCTAGATCTCCAAATGATATGATTTTTGAACCAATAGATTCCTGACGCAGCGTTCTATCTCTCCATAAACTTTTGTAGCATTCTGAATTGAGTTGGGAAATATTGGCCACATCAAAGTGTGGAATCTATTCGAACGGTGAAATAGGATTTTCTTCCTGAACACCCTTTGTTATTTTGATTATATCTAGATTTATAAGATTCCAAATGAGACGCTTTTTAATTTAGAGTAAACTAGATATATAAGCTTACAAATTATCTCTAGAAGTCTAATTTTGATTCTTTCTCTAAGATATTGAATTTCTAGATGGAAATTGTACGTTGTAAACTATTTTTGATTGTGAACAACCCAATAATGTTGGAAGTATATCTTCCAAATTTCTAAACCAAATTGAGTGATTTTGGTATCAATGGAAAGATAAGACATAGAGAAAACTTTTATAGAAGATAGTATGACTAAATTACATCAGTTTCTCTTCCAAATTGAATGTGAACAATAGACCTGAAAGTGGGATTTGGAAAAATCTGAAGTCAGTCAATAAGAAATGAATTGAGATTCTAACGGTCTTAGTGAGGTATAAACCTAAGTATAAATTGTACTTAGATGAGAGTTGATATGAAGATGATTTTGTGAATGAAATTGATGAGAAGATACCCGTGGTTGTCATAAACATGTACAATTATTTTCATGTGCAAGACCTTCACTAATCTCATGTATTTGTATGCCATATTATGCATGAGCATGAAAATTGCATTTCTAAGCTCTCATTTATCACTCATATTTACTATTCTAACCTCTAATAAGTAACGGGATGTTACAAAAGGGAAAATGTTCTAGTGAGTTACTAGAATTAATACATTCAGATGTATGTGGGCCTATGTCCATAAATGTTAGAGGTGGATTCTCATATTTCATTACGTTCACAAATGACCATTCTAGATATAGTTATGTGTACTTGATGAAACAAAAGTCTAAATCATTTAAAAAGTTCGAAGAATTTAGACTAGAGGTAAAGAAACAAACTGGAAAAAGTATTAAAACACTTAGATCAGATCGAGGTGGTAAATACTTAAACCACGAGTTTCTTGGTTACTTAAAAGATAATGAGATTCTCTCACAATGGTCTCCTCCTGCAACTCCACAACATACTAGAGTTTATGAGAGGAGAAATTGTACATTATTAGATATGGTACGCTTTATGATGAGTCATGCAGTCTTTCCTATGTCCTTTTAGGAATACGCAATTGAAACCACAATATATCTTCTAAATAAAGTTCTATCTAAATCGGTTAATAAGATACCATATGAGATATGGACTGGTAGAAGACCTGGATTATCACACTTAAAGATTTGGGGATGTGAACCTTATGTGAAGCGTGTTATATTTGATAAGCTTCAAGCTAAATTAGATAAATGCAAATTTGTGGGATATTTGAAAGAGAGTTTCGGTTGTCAATTCTATCATCCTAATGAGTAAAAAGTTTTTGTCTCAAGACATGTTACATTTGTAGAAAGAGAAATTATTCTCAAAGAAAGTAGTGGGAGTGAGATTGAACTTAGAGAAGTTCAAGATCCACAAATTTACATCAAAATAGAACAAGAACCTCAAGTTCATATATATGATGTACAATTGAGAATTCAAAAGACATATAGTCCGAGACGAACTAGTAAGAAACGTCACCCTCCCATTAGATTAGATCTACATATTGAGTAAGGAAAGGATAATGTATCACTCATACATGATGAACCTATTATTTTTAAAGAAGCAATGTCTGATATTGATTCCTTAAAATGGCAAGAAGCTATGAGATCTGAAATGGAATCCATATACACTAACCAAATATGAACTTTGGTTGATGCACCTACTAGTATTGTACTTATTGGATGCAAGTAGGTTTTTAAGAGAAAAACTAAAATGGATGGTATTGTACATACTTACATAGCAAGGTTAGTGGCTAAAGGTTAAAAACAAAAACAAGAAGTTGATTTTGATGAAACCTTTTCGCCAGCAGCTATGCTAAAATCAATCAGGATCTTGCTAAAATCCATCAGGATCTTGTTAGCCATAGTAGCATATCATGATTATGAAATCTAACAGATGGATGTCAAAACTACATTTCTTAATGGGAATTTATAGGAGGATGTGTATATGATACAACCTGAAGGTTTCGAATCTAAGAGATTTCCTAATTAAGTGTTAGATTCCCATATCAATTAGAGAGGGAAACAAAGTAGGCCTTATAAGGTTATAGAAACCTCTCCTTTATAGACACGTTTTCCTAAGTAAGTGTACGGGAAGAGCAAAACCGTGAGGGCTTAGCTGGGCCAAAGTCCAAAGCGGACAATATCTGTGAGTGGGATGGTCCAGGCTGTCACAAATAGCATCAGAGCCAGTACCCAGACTAATGTGCTAGCAAGGACGCTGGGCCTCTAAGGGGGATGGATCTAGGTCTATAGGCCAGTAAGGATGCTGGGCCTCCAAAGGGGTTAGAATATTAGATTCCCATATCGATTGGAGAGGGGAACGAAGTAGGCCTTATAAGGCTATAGAAACCTCTCCCTCATAGACGAAACTTTTCTAAGGGGTTGGAAGAGCAAAATCGTGAGGGCTTAGCTAGGTCAAGGCCCAAAGAGAATAATATCTATAAGCGGGGTGGTCCAGGCTGTTACATATAATCATGCATTGGTTTTGAATTTGACGAGAAAGAATTTCACTAATGGTAGGAATTTGTATCATCATGCCATTATAAGATTTGTAACTAATTTCTTATCGCTTTAGTGTTTCTTTTAATGAAGAATGAGTTGAGACAAATGTTTATAAGTGATAAGTAGGATGCATCTCAACATGCTAGGCTTGATGCTAGAATGAGGTTTCTAGGATTATAATTTCAGATCATGAATTTTGCTATTAATTTTAGTTTATCATTCGAGTTTATGAGCTTTTAGATAGTGAACTTCATTTGGGTGATAATGTTGAGAAGGAAAAAATGAGTTACTTTTACGATTTAGTAGAGAGGAAGAAAGAAGTAATCAAGGACAATTTGAAAATTGGTCTTTCTTACACATACCTTATCTTGTAGTCATCAATGAAATATGAGAAAGACAATATTACTCTATGTTTATTGTTGGGTCATGTCTTAATCCGATGGTCTCTTTTAGACTAAGTTTTTCAAAGAAAGCTAAAGTTAATAGGGAATGCTATTAACTAGCACAATAAATATTTAAGTTAAGATGATACAAGATCTCCTTAGCCTATAAGTGGAGGTATATAAGGATGTGTATGGTGATTTCTATATGCCCAACACGTCAAACATACAAACTTAATTGAGGTATATGTTTCTTCACTTTTGTTACTTGTTTAAAATTAATTATCACTTTATTATTTTTATAAAATTACTTTTATTTTCTTACAATTACTTGCTAGGACTAATTTGTAAGTGTTGTATCATGATTACAAAAATTTGTAATTTGACTTCTTAGTCAAAGTGTGAGTGCAGCTAGGTGTAAAAATAGGAGCACATTTGAATTTATTCGTTCCAGAAAAAGAAATAGATTAAACCATAAAAGATTAAATGATCCAGTATTTATATTATATAATTTAAAACTTCAAGAAAAGTATGTTATTATTATTATTATTATTAAGTTGAACATAATTAATAATTTAATTTGATTTATTTACCAGGACTCTTAATAGAACAAGTAGTTCTATATACCTAATTTACCTTAATCATAATAATTTTTTAACGAATTGGGTTTTTGAGGAAATAAGTTTATATATATAAGAGTGATTTAGAAGATTTAATCTTGGATGAAAAAGTATTAATATGTCATTTAGTGTAATGAGTTTGAATGATAGTAATGATGAGAATAACAACGATTTCATACCAAATGAAAATTAAGGATGATGCTATTTTTGGAGATATGTCATGGAATGAAATTCAAGGTTTTTTCAAAATTTTTCTCTTTTCTTTTAATTTCACTTATATTGGATGTATAAGTTAAATTATACTATTACATCATAAATATAAAATTTTTTGATTGTAAAAGTTTTTGCTCTAGGTTTCACTTTTACTTTGCTATATTCCTTGTTACGAATCCATGTTGTTATACTTTTGGACTTATTAGATGATGTTTTGATGTAATTAATCATATCATTTTTATTAATTTGTATTATTCTCAAATTTATATCATTATGAGAATTAAACGATCTTTTTTCTTATATTAATTATAGTTGTTATTTATATAAAAATGTAAAAAATTAATATTAATAGGAACAAAGAGATCTCTGTTATATCAAATTTATATTATTATAATTTTTTGATATATGGTTGAAGTTAATAGGAATAAAGAGATCTCTATTATATCAAATTTATATTCTTATAATTTTTGAGATATAATTGAAGTATAGTTAAAAAAAATACATAGAAGAATCATCGAGGAACTATTTTATAATTTTACAAAATTTGAGGGACTATTTTGTGATTTTAAACGATACTTAATATTGATCGGTAGTGATATGTACTGTACCAAAAACCAAATTCAATTCAAGGTTCAATATGATGTTCATAACATTGATTTCTACTAAAAATAATTAATTGAGTGCTATAACATTAGTAATTTTCTTATTCAGGCTGATTCCCTTGACTTCTTTAGTAGGAGGGATTACATGACAGGAAAAATTAGATTCAATATGATGTGGTACACTTGGATGTCACAACAGATGATTCTTCCACATTTATGGCAAGTTGATATGACCAAATTAGGATTCACATTGTCACGTCAGACTTTCATTCTAGTGAGGCCCTAATGTACTCCTCATACTCTTTATAAAAGATAGTGTTTTGATAACAATGGCTAGAAGTTAAGCTCCCCCAAGTTGGCTTTTAGTTGTGTAAGTAAATTAAATGAAAAAAGTTTTTACTTTGGACTAATCTTGTAACCTCTATTGTCACGTGAAAAAGAAGCAGTAGAAATGGTGAACTTTTATGGCCATAATCTTGTATTTTTGCATAAAAGACTTTAAACAAATAGAACAAGTAGGCAGAAATTGCTCGACTTAACTTTGATCTTCATACTACCTGGCTGATAAATGTAAATGCTTTATTACCGAGGCAATTATAGTTGTTTAAAAAACCATATTATGTAAGAAGTGATTTTAATAATAAAATAATTAATAGGATCGTATGAAAGGATTCTGTAAGAAATTCAAAAGCCATTATTATTATATTTACGTCATAATTAAATGCAAGAATTTGATTTAAATCAAATTCTTTCATGTAAATCAAAGCATTTAACTTACAACCTAATTATTATTATATTTACGTCATACAAGAAAAGAGCCTTTCCAAACAAAAGAGAATTTTTTTATTTTGTTAGGAATTGAATCGATTTAAATTGCATGAGTTAATCAAATTAGATTTCATTAATAGTTTAAAACTTGACTATTATTCTTAAAATCAAAAGCCTCCATCACTGGCCAACCAAAGACTTATGGAACCAATCGTTCTAGTTTATACTTTTTGTTTATCAACCAAAGTGTGAGAATACCAAGATACGATATTGGTGATAATGATTTTAGTTTTAACCGTAAGTGCACGATGTAATTGTAGCTAGTTTTGATGAGTACGAGTTGATTCCATGAAGACTAGAATTACTAGTACTTACCATCTTTCTATTATCTAGTACAACAAGTTGTGGTGCTTTTGATTCATGAAATTAAAAATTAAAACAATAAACTAAAATATATCAACATAATTGACTAACTAGAACAAAGATTAAGCTAAGCAAGAATCAAAGAAGAGGTACCTGGACTTCGAATTACCCCCTAGGACTTCTTATTTAATTATGATTTCACTACTCAATTTAATCTATAGTTTATTACACCGTGGAAAATTTTGAGAACTATTAATATCTAATTCTTAGTTGATTAAACTATAATCTCTTTCTAGTTAAAATTCCTAAGATTGGATTAATCTGTTTGTAAATTTCACTATTAGGTTTAACCCTAATCTAAAGGATTTATGTCTATTTATCACTAGGTTTTCATAAAACTCCGTTCAGGTATGATAAATCTATTCATAAAAAAGGATTTCTCAATCTCAATGGTGTGAAATCATACATGAATAAACATTCTAGCAATATTAATTTAAGAATAATTAAGAACACGTAATTGAATCTCAATGAAACTAAAGAATAAATTAAATTAAAACAAAATAACTACAAGGTCTATCCCAAAGTTCATGTAATCCAAGTACAAAAGGTTTAATTCCTAATCATAAAATTCGTGATATAAAAACTATAGAAAATCTATAAAATCAAAAGAACATGATGAAATCCCTTTTAATTTTTATGAAATTTACTTTAGATTGATAGTAGTTCACTCTTTGTATTATCTTAGGTAATCAATTTGTATTTTCTTAAGCTCCCTTGAGGCTTTCTCTAGCCTACCTCTTTTTCTCTTAGTTTTTCCCTTTTATAACTCATAAATTAGGGTTTCCAGAGTTGACACAGTAACCCACAAGGTCGTGCTTATGATTGTATCCTTCAATCTCACTTCAATTCTTCAAAAATCTTGTAGAAACATAACTCCAAAAAGCTACACAATATAGGACACAACCATGTCTACCTCCACACGCCCATCTCCCCCAAGGATAACTTCAATCCTTTATTTTTCTGCCTTGATTATGTCCGATCTTTTCTCCTTTAGACCTATGAGGGTAATTAGGACCCGAAAGCATAATAAGAATGAATTAAGTACCAAAACCAGTAATAAAAACTCTTAAATAAAAAATACATTAGACATAGACGAAGGATGACAATAGGTTGGCCTATGGGGCCAGATTCAAGTGTTTTCAATAGATCGACCCAGGCCTAGACCTACCCAAGGCTCAACAATTCTAAGAAAAATGACATCGTTTTGCTTAGAAGAGTTAGGCTTTGGGTAGGTCCCAGACTTAATTAAAAAAATAATTTTATTTTATATTTTTAATTTTTTCAAAAACTTAAAAAAAATTGGCAGGACTGGTCAAACCACAATCCTAAATCAAACTCACAATCAATCATCTTGATCAAATTGTCTTTAAAAAAGTTCCTAAATTATTCATCATTAAACTAATTACAATAAAATTGACAAGCTTAACTGCTAACTCCCTCCCTCATACTTAAGTTGTACATTGTCCTTAATGTAAAAAAGATGCAAGAATAATGAAAAATATGAAAAATAAAGGAGGGATGAGGATAATTGGTTCTCCTCTAATAATAAAAGATATTGAACCTTTTCCAATGTTGTTAACATTCATATAGTACCAGTGAAATCTTTTCTACTCTAAAACATCAAGGAGATGTTGCCTTCATAGCTATAAAATTTCATCAAATCTCAAGTAGCAAATTAGGATCATCAAACTAAGATTATGAAAATAACTAAACTATTAACGAAAGTCATAATAACTACTTAATTAAAACAAAACACCTAATTATTGGGTTGCCTAGTAATCAGCGCTTCTTTATGAGTCTTTTAACTAATATTCTCACCAAGTCCTTCTTTAACCTAAATTTATAATTAACGACTTGCTTCCATCTATTTTCCCATATAAGGGTTCATTAGTTTATAAACAGGTTACATGCTATAATATAATAAGGATGTAAGGTATCAAATTAATAAAACTAAATGCATCCAATAATGCCTTTTTTATGAAAGATTTTTAATATAATAAGGAATAATAAAAGCCCCTAGATCTTTAATTAACTTAGATATTTTGTTTCGTGGGAAGTAGGAGCCATCCTTACTAAAGATGATTATCGATAATTCTATAATAACCTCTTTATTTGGCTCCTCCTCTTTGTCTTCCTCTATCTGCTCGACTTTCTCTTCTTTTATCTCTTTTTAAACATCAACTTCCTCTTTTATTTTTCCTTTAGCTCCTCTCCATTGTATAAAATTATTGTATTGACATGTTTCTTTAAATTTGGCTGGTGTATCTAGATAAAACACCTAGCCTTTTGATTTTATAAAGGGTAGCCTTATTTGAAGCAATGAATTTTATGAGAATATCCTCAAGGCATTAATACTCCTTTTACTACTGTTGTTGCAAAAATTCAAAAGAACTTTAATTGTTTCATACAAAATTGTAATAATTTCCCACTCTAGATTATAAGTATTCTCATATGGGGTATCTTGAGGCTAGTTCTCTATGTAAATTGGATGATCCCATATATACTATGGTGCTTGAAATTTATTCCTACAAATGTCATGGATATTGATTAAACTTTTAAGTACATATTATTGTGCCTCTCCTTCCAAGCTTCCAAAGTTGCCAAAAGTGATGGTGTACTATAATCCTTTTGAGAATATTTTCCTCTTCATCCTTTCATTATGTTTAGTGGCTATGACAATGAGTCCCAAATCCTTAAAATAAGCCACAAATACAAAATTAAGAAAGATATCTCTAAGGATAAATACATAAATAAAATAAAATAAAAACATCAAAGAAAAATAATAAATAGATTAATAAAAACCAAAATTTCCTAATATATGAGTCCTCAACAACGACAACAAAAACTTGATCATGATGATTTTAGTTTTAACTGCAAGAGCATGGTCTAAATGTAGCTAGCATTAACAAGTACGGGTTGATCCTATAAGGACTAGAATTACTAGTACTTACGATCTTTCTATTATATAGTCTAACAACTTGTAGTACTTATAATTAATCATATTCAAAATTAAATCAATAAACTAAAATAAATCAATACAATTAACTAACTAGAACAAAGATTAAATTAAGAAATAGTCAAAGAGGATATTGGTGCCTAGACTTCGAATCTCCCCTAAGACTTTCTCATATAATAATGATTTCACCACTCAATTTAATCTATAGTTTATTAATCTGTGGAAATTCCTTAATTATGATAATATCTTTCTCAAGACTATTAACATCTAATCATCAATTGATTAACTAAAATCTCTTTCTAATTAAAACCCCCTAAGATTTCATTAATCGATTTGTGAATTTCATTATTAGGTTTAAATCTAATTCATAGAATTTGTGTTGACCTTTCTCTAGAGTTGCATATAACTCCTTTCAATTATGTTAGATCTATTTATACAAAAGGATTTCTTAATCTCAATGGCATGTTCATACATGAATCAATATGATAGTAATATTAATTAAATAATAGTTAAGAATACGTAATTGAATCTCAATGAAACTAATTAATGAATTAAATTAAAATAAAATCATTTCAAGGTCTATCTCAAGGTTAATTTAATTCAAGTACCAACAAAGTTTTATTTCCTAATAATAGCATATATAACATCTAAAGTAAAGGAAAACTAGAAAATCAAAAGAAATATGAAGAAAATCAAAATCTTTATGAAATCCTCTTTAGATTGATCGTAATTGACTATAAATACGTTTCCTTTCCTACTCTTTGTTCTTTCTATTGCCTTAGGTTGTCAATTTATGTCCTGAGCCTCTATCTATCCTCCATTTTTTTAATTTTTTCCCTTTTATAACTCAAAAATTAGAGTTTCTAGAGTGGACATAGTCACCCACACTGTTGTATGCATAATTATGTCGCTCAATATCACTTCAATTCTTTAAAAATCATGCAGAAATATGATTCCAGAAAGCTACATAGTGAAAGACAACTTCAATCCTTCAAATTTTTTCCTCAATTGTATTTTCTTTCTACTCCTCTGAACTCATAGAGGCAATTAAGACATTAAAGCATAACTAGAACAAATTAAGTACCAAAAATAGTTAAAAATCTCAAATAAACAAACAAAATGCACTAGATATGGGATTAGAAATATAGTTTATCAAACATTTATCAGTTATCCAGTAAATGGGTTTTCATTTATAAAAATCTAAACATAAAGAAACAACAAATGTAGACTTAGCAGAGATTCCATGTCATAGGGTGTGTGACTTGCCAATTATTATCTAAAAACATGCTTATATGGTCATTATCAATTAATTGTTATTAGTATGAGAGTATGGTTGCTGCTTATTACAGTTGATGTAGAGTCTAAGTTGGTGGTATGGAAGATGACAGTGGTGAAATCATCATTATATTATTGCTATTCGAAAATTGTAGGGATTCGATCCTATATGCAGTATAAAAATAACAAAACCTTTTTGGTTTGGATTTCCTAAAAGTTAAGATCACTTTAAATCTATAACATGGTTAACATATAATAATATAGCTTGAGTCTTAATTCATTCCTTATTTTAAAGCTTAATCCTTTTCTTGTCATTTTCCTTAAATCGTTTTTGAAATTAACTCATTTGAACCATAATAGCCACATAAGTATTTTCCCTCTAACAATATCTAAGAATGTATTAAGAGAAATCTAAAACTACTGCAAAGAGAGTTAGGTAACAAATGTTAGCTCCCTTAGAGCTTAAGCTTATTTATAATAGGTTTTAGATATAAAATTCTATTTTAAATTAAACTTTAATTAGAATTAGAATTAATTTTAATTTAATACCAATTAGGCTCAAATAATATTCAATACTCTTATTAGTCCTTATTTATTACATATTTTATATTTAATTATAAAGTTTTTCAAACTTTATAATCAAGTCTAACTTAATTAAAACACCTTTTTTCTCTTTAAGTTGTTTTTTTGCTTAACCCATTATATTCTTGAATATGCTAGCAATGAATATGAATTATAACCTTACTAGAATTAGATAAATTAAACTCCTTTAATTTGTCTGTCATTCTCTAATTAAACAATTTACATCTATAAATCAAGATTGACATCTATCAATGCATTATGAGCACCAAAATATTTAGGAATGTCAAAGTTGATTTATCTATTCTTTTCATGCATGATTTTCTATATAATTCAATCATTTCATCATCCAATGTTTCGATTAGACATAGAACATGAAATTAATATGTACTCTATTTAAGTTCATTCATATTATTTCTCCATCATTAGTAGTTGATTCAATTAATGACATTTGAAAACTATTCTCAAATTGTCATTTCACTTTAGGCAAGTATTTCCCTAATAAATAATAATTGAAATCAATGGAACATTCTCCCTAATCACTTTAAGGTGATGAATACTATATTGATCACTCAACTACCTCCATATAGTTCATGTTATAACTAATGACTACTGATTGAGCTATCAATGATTAAAAGAGTTTATAGTTAGTATCAAAACATAGCAATCCCAAGTCAAAAGATCACTTATATAATCATCATAATGAGAATTTCCAAAGACATATCAGTAATATTCCAAATGAATTTCTCATATGGGGTCAATTCTGTGAACTTGTTCTTTAACAAGCATACATAAGTTTATTTAAGCATCTCCATACTTTAGTCTATAAGATCAACTACTCCCTTTAAAAGAACATAATATGTGTTAGTTTTTTTACACCCTATAATGCCATGTCTTAATAGAACAATGACTATAAATAATTTAGGGATAATACATAACTGTGAATACTTTAGGGATATACATAAATTCTAAATGAATCTCTTAATTATGTTCTCATCATAATTTTATTTGTTATGTATATTTATCCTATAAACTTTACAATATACATCTTAATAGATATAAGATAAAGAACACCTTTAAATTTTTTTGTGACTAAGCTACAATTAATTGATTGATTGTAGGTCATAAATCATCAATATCCTACTTGTATTAAGCCAGTCATTTATTATATACCATATCACTGTATGGTGCTCATATCACTATTAAGACAATGGCTTAGTGAGAGAATTCTATAAGATTCTTTATAGTGAGCATTTGCTCAAATCTTACAACTTTCATCTTAGTTATTAACATAACTAAGAGAAACTGTCTAAATGCATAGTTAGATCTTTAACGAGACCTTAGCTCATTTTATATGTCCAATGATTCTAATACAGTCTTATATTGTATATATGGGAGAACATTTACATTGTCAGAATTGTAGTCTTTTTGATGCGGAGAAAGCTCAAAAGTCACTCTTTTCCTTGTTTGGCTAAAAAATTTAGAGAGGTTCATATAGTGTAAAAGTTAAAACATTTCTAAATACTTTGAATTTCATAGTTGATCAACTAACACAAGTATCTTTGTATTTGTAATGCATAGTCTGGGAGGCACAAGTTAGCGTGATTCATTGTTAAAACATTTTTATGTCCTTTGAATTTCAGTGTTGATTATGCTATACAAGTAACTTTGTATTTGTAATGAATAGTCTGGGAGGCATAAGCTAGTGTGATTCATTCTTACTCAAGATGTATCTATATGATCACATTTATACTTAGGGGCAACTAGCAATTCTTTACAGGTACTTTTAACATTAAAGTAACTGTTCTTAATGTTAGGAACAAAATGAATTATAATCAAGTCAGTAAATACCTCTATACCTCCCCGATCAATATAGAGCACCCTATTGTCTTACCTAGTATTAGAAAATAAGAAAGTAGTTTATACCTAACTTGATGCAATAAATTCAGGCTTGGCTTATAACCTGACTTATGATGACTATATAGACTTTCCTTTTATGTATTTTAAATCAATCTAAATAGACATTTTCCATAGAACTAATCCTTGGTTGAATTTTATGTTGTGGTTGACCATACAAGCTTAACATTCCTCAAAACTAGTGATGAACAAGCTTTTAAGGTTACTTTTAAGCCAAAGCTGGGTGTGAAACATGAGTAGACTAATTCATAATGACTTGAAGATGTATATTTCCTTTTTAAGTATTGTCTTTATTAATTCAATAAAATTAGGCTCTCATTTATAATGTATACTTCTAATAAATTAATTTCATCTCTAGATTGTTCGAATATGTCATTTGATTTAGATTTTATAATTTTATAATATTTTTGTCGTTAAGTGTTATATAACTTTGTCTAATGTTATGATATTATTTGAACTTCTTAAAACCTTAAGAGCTTAGAGTAATTTACCAAAATTTTCATGGTAATAGTTTTAATATACTATTTTCATCTAACAATTTAAATTTTGGATACTAATTAACCAAATATTTAAAGGATTTTAGAATAAAATTTCTATGCTAAGTTATATTAGGTTGAAATAAAGTATTCAGTTATACTAGGGCTAGATGGATTCACTACCTGGGTTTTTCAACACACATAGTGGATAACAGGTAATTTGTTCACTGAACTAGTGCAAAAGTGTCTCTCCACTTACAAAATGTTGAAGGATTTCAATCATACTTACATTTTTATGGTTCCTAAGAAAGTTAATCCTGCTTCCTTGGGGGACTACAGGCCAAACTCATGTTGTAATATGATTTACAAGGTGATTGCTAAACTTCTTAATAGTAGGTTGAAGATAGCCTTAAAGACTATGGTGAATTCAACACAAGGTGTAGGATGTATTGAAGGAATATAATTCAGGGAACAAAATAAATAGCTACTACTGGAAAATTAATTTTTTGCAAGGAATTTGACACAGTAAGCTAGTATTTCATACAATCTTGCTTGAAAGCTGTTGAGTTCCCTATTATTTCAATAGAATGGATCTCAATGTGCATTAAATATACTTCAATAAGCATTGTTATCAATGGAGTCCCTACTCAGCCAATAAACTATGCTAAGGGAATAAGATAAGAGGGCTCTCTATGGCCTTATCTATTCACCCTAGCTATAGAAGGGCTATCATAATTACTCAACATATTTATTGAACTTGTTGGCAAATTTCACTTTCATCATAAGTGAAAAAATTACAAACTCTCTCATTTAATGTTTGTAGGTGACTTGATCCTAATATCAAGTGTTGAAGCTGATTCAGTGAAGATGCTAAAGGAACTAATCTTATTGTATTCAAGTGGGTCAGGACTAAAAGTTAATATGGATAAGAGAAGTTTATATTGTTCCAAAGATGTGAGGAATCCTAATGAGCTATCTAGGATCTCAGGGTTGTAGTAACAAGCATTGCCACTAAAGTTCCTTGGAGTCCCCATCTTATAAGCCAAACCCAAGTATGCAAACATATCTCATTAATTGAAAGGTTCAAATACAAAATAAATTATTTGTAGAACATATTTCTATCCCTAGCTATAAGGGTCACTTCAGTTATTTTAGTTTTAGGAAATTTCTATATTCACTGGATTTCCCATATCATTCTTCTTAGGAAAGTAATCAAGGAGATTGATGGTATCATGAAAGTTTTTCTATGGTCTAAAAATGCAAAAAACTCCAAGAAAGCTAAAGTTAAATGGAATGAAATGAATATTACTAAGAAGCAAGGTAGACTGGGGATAACTTCTATTCCTATAATGTAAGATTACTTTTATGTAAAAAATTTGGAGGCTCTATAAAGACAAGAATTCCATTTAGATAAACTAGATGCATGAAACTTATCTTTGAAGCAAAAATTTCTAGCAAATTCCAATCACTAGGGAACACTCATGGAACTTTCCAAAGGAGGTACTACAAGGCTATCTGGAACAAAATCTTACATTTGCTTGTAGTTTATTTCTTCTTCTCATGATTGGCTTACAACTCTAAACTAGATTACATGTACCACCAAGAAATAGATGCATGATGGAGTATTTTATAAAACAACTTTTACAACAACAATTTAAGCTCTATGGAAAGAAAATAAATAGGAAAATCTATAAGGGAGAGGAAGTAAGTAAACATTAGCTTGCTGAGGAAATTATCAACTGGATTCAAGCCATAATAGTCACAAAATCTGCTCAGTTTACCCTTTATATTGGAACTAGAAATAGATAGAACTTGTAATGTTGAAACTAGAAATAACTGCAAAATTTATGCTTTTTTTAATTATCTATTCCTACTGTTTTAGTTCCTTGTACTATTTTTGATGAATTCATTGTAATGTTGGGATAGATTGGCCATAGTTAGTGGAAACTTTATTTAATTTTCAAAAAAGGAAAAGGTTAAGTATTTCTATACATATATATTACAACTTTATATGGGTTGGAGTACATTAGGTTTAACTAATGTTCAGTTTAAAACATTCAAAATTTTTAGGTTTAACTTATTTTAAAATTTAAATTTGAATTATCATAAACAATTTTAAAATTGAGCTCTAATCCATAAATGTATATCTTGTAAAAAATTTAATAATTACATAAAATACAACTAACATTGCTTAGTATATAAAATTCAATTATGTACATATTTTTCAAAAAAAGACATTGCTTAGTATATAAAATCACATTCAATGTGAATAAAAATATTTAATTATTTTTCAAATAAAAAAATTATAAACTTTTTAAAAATTTTTTTTACAAATTCATACTAAAAACTAAATTAAGTAAATCAATATAAAATTTCTAATTATAATAAGGTTAAATAATAGAATATTTATTTAAACATTAATTAAATTAAAGTTCTTTAATATCATCATCACTCAAATAAAGTCAAAAGTGTATTTTAGACCTAATATTTTTACCAAAGTACAAGATGAACAAACCCTAACATTTAAAAAAAATAAAATGAATCTTAAGTAAACAGAAAATTAAATAGGGCTAGATTTCTATCTAATAGGTGTTACTTCATCGCGAAAGTGACACATATTTATTATTTTTCTATATATGGGATTTACTGTCACATGTATACCATATGATATTATGGGGCCAATTTTTAACAGATTATAAATTATTATAAATATTCTAATTAAATTATATTAATTGAATAATATTAATTAATTTTAATTAGATTAATTTTAATTACCTTAAAATCTTAAACCCTACAATTGATGAACTTCCACTAAACTCCTTCAACTCCAAGCTAAGCAAGAGACACAAAGTTGGTACTATAGAAAACAAGTGTAGACCTAATGTCGTATTATGTAAGACCACCTATGAGATTGGAAAAGAAGGATAAACTTGTCACAACATGAACATGCACGTGATTGATACTTAAAACTTGAAAGTTGAGGCCCTCATATCATATGTAAGCATGATTACTAGGGACAAAAATAAATACTAAATCTTGAAAAAAAAAACAAAAACATAGGCACACATAAGTACAAACATAGTAAAGAACAATAATGTTAATGTGCTTTAGAAGAAATTTTTTTAACATGCTAAAGTATATCACTGCGGATGCTAGAGTATAAGTACGAGTGAAAACAAATGAAAAGCATGTATAAATGTAGATATGTTGTAACCAATGCTTTAAAGTCACTGTTGTGAAGTTGGTGTTAGCTAACCAAATAAAATAGAGTTGAGGGGAGTCAGACCTCGATGAGTAAGTCCACATCTCCTTACAATACCTAATGACATACTCACACAATATATAGTTTATACTAGTATAAACACAGACACACATACATGATGCATGAAAAATGCATTGCACAATAGACCATAGAGAAGAAATATCTGTAGGACCCTAGTTTTTAAAGATAAAATCCTCACATTACTACACCTCGAATGGCTGCGGGGAGATAAGCATCACTAACAACCCAACCGTACAACTATACTCATATAAACATAAGGCTTTTTTAGTCCAAAAGTTCTATAGATAGCCAAATATCACTAACAGACCATCCTTCACTCAATAAATCAAAAGTCACTATCACATCAAGAATATACATATCAAATATGGACCTGAATAAGAGCCAACCAGGATTGTTCCATATCATATCTTAATATCATATCACAATCATCTCTTATAATCAAATTAGTGTGCATCTGGTCCTGATGCATACCCATCACGTGATACATCATAAAAAATTTTCCTCCTTCATAATCATAGTCAAGCATATCAAAACATAATTCAAATATCAATCACTCAATTTCACAAAACAAGCACTTATGCATATGAGGACCATCACAAATGCATGCAGTATGTCATAGGTAACTAAACCCATATGCATAGACTTACATATCATGATAATATTCATATAGGCATGATGATAATGGGTACACAAATTACAAATGTATATGTATATACTTATAGGTACTTATATATATATAAATATATATGTATAAATATATATTATATCATATCCATATGCCTAAGGTTGAGACATCTATCCTAACTTAATACATCATCATTAATATTAGTATAGAACCATATTTAGTAGCTGGTATGAATTCGATGTCAATAGATAGATACGAACTTACCTGATTGAAGTACTTGTCTATCTAAACCTTACAATGTGTGTCTCACTCTTGATGTTCCTATAAATTAGGAAGGTTAAATATCTTAATCAATCTTATTTATAAGTTGTCAGACTTAATTGAACAACCTATGCTTCATTAGGTTTGCTCGGATGGTCTAATTATGTAATTTGGCCATTTCTCCTATTCTTACCTAAACTTTCTATGATTTTTAATTCACAAACTGTTAAGAATTTTACTATCATTCAGAAAGGAAAATTGATCAACACAATTTATAGAATTTTTCAAAACCTTTCTGAAAATTCACTAAAAGTTGCTGGAAAAGTATCTCCATCTACTGAAATAGTCCTTTAGTCATTAGAATACCCCTGGAGTGACCAAAAAAATTTTCGATCTTAGAATTTAAACATTTTTATACCAAATAAAAAATCTTCATAAGTATAACAACTTTTATAGCTGCAAGAAACTCAAATTCTTAATCAATTTCAATGAATTGAAGAAAAATCATTTCAAAGCCCTAATCTTAATTTTTATCAATTGGCAGCAATATAGATAGTTCCTGGCGATAAAAACGTAGGGCTTTTTCTCTTGACATTAAGGGGAGTCTGATGTAGGTGTTGGTGTTCGAAAACAGTTATCGAAGGTCAAAGATCCAAGATTTGTGTTTTTCTCTAATTTTTCTTCTTAATTTTTATAATGATTTTGACGTTGTTATGAGGTAAAATAAGTATGATTGTGACGAGCTCAAAGAGAGGAGTTAATTGATATATATGGTTAGCTAGCTAAAGTCACTGACTGTGAAGAATATATGAAGAGGATGGTTTTGTTAATAGTAATCATTAGGGGTGAAAACGAAAAATAGAAATGATGAGGGTCGAAGATATGTATACATATATATATATATATATATATATATGAGGGAGGATATTACAATCTCCCCTCCTTACAAAAAAATCATTCTTGAATTTTACAATAATACTCTATTAAGGAAATAAGTATGGATACAATTCTCATATCTCTCACTTTTTTTTTTCAAAATGATCTCTTTGGTATTACCATTCCTCCACATCTTCTTAACCATAAAGATTTGTTTTGACCGTAACTAGTGCATTTTAGAATCCAAAATAGCTACTAGATCCTCTTTGTAGGTTAAGTTCTCGTTCACCTTTATACTCTGCAGCTGGTGTACATGAGAAGGATTAAAAATGTACTTACGAAGCATAGAAATGATGAATACTTGGTGGACTTGCAATATATCCTAAGGTATCAAGATCGATATGTCATATTTCTAACTCTATCTATGATCTTGTAAGGTCCAATATATCTTGGAGACAATTTCCCTTTGTTTCCAAAACTCATCACACCCTTCATCGAAGATACCTTTAGAAATGTGAAATCCTCGACTTAAAATTCTACCTCCTCACGCTTTTGGTCCATATAACTCTTCTTTTTGTTGAACGTTATCTCTAGTCTCTGCTTGATCAACAGAATCCTCTCAGATGTGATCTTGACTAGTTCTAAGTCCTTCAACTGCCTTTACCTACCTCCTCCCAACACATCGATGACGTGCAGTTTCTTTCACACAATGCTTTATAAGGTGCCATCTTAGTTCTATTTAGATAACTTTTATTGTAAGTAAACTCAAATAGACACAAATGCAAATCCCAACTACTGCCAAAGTCCATCACACAAATCCTTAACATATCTTTTAAGTTTTGAACCATCCTCTCAGATTTCCCATAAGTTTGAGGATGGAATGTTGTTCTAAAATCTAGTCTAATGCCTGATGTTTCCTATAAATTTCTCTAGAATAGAAATGTCAGCTACTATCCTCAGTTAAAAACTTTCAATATTGTCATATCGTAAAGACACACCATCCTTTTAGTAAATACTCTCATAAGCTTGGACATTAACTAAGTGCTTTTTATGGATAAGAAATAGTTTGATTTTTTAACCTTTATAAGATCACCCAAATTAAATCACATTGAGTCCTTATTTAAGGTAAGCTAACCATATCCATTGTGATCTTTTCCCATTTTCTTTCAGCAATTGGTAATGGTTGTAGCTTACCTATTTTTGATGCTCAGCTTTTGCTTATATGCAACTTAAGCTCTTAGAGATTTATTAAGCTACATCCTTTTTTATACCATCCTACTAATACTTATCTTTAATTTTATGATATATCTTGGTGGAAATCTAATGTGCATTGTACACCACAAAGTTCCTTCCTTTAAAATCTTCTCCTTCAAGTTCCCTACATCTGGAACTAATAGTCTCCCATTTATCCTTAGCATTAATCCCCTTGTTGATCTCAGATTCCATATAGAATCCTTCTTAAACTTCATACATAAGCTTTAAAGCTTAGGGTCTTGGCCTTGAGTGACCTTGATCTTGTCTAACAATATAAGTACTCTAATGCTTATTATTAGTACTTTTGAATATGAAATCTAAATTTGAGTGCCTTGATCGAACAAATCATATGACTCCTTGGTCAAAGCTTTCCTTTCTACTATGATATGTTCCAAATTACCCAAGGACTTTTTGAATAATGTATTTGTTATGATATTTACCTTTCAAGGAAGATACTAAATCGTGTATTCATAACCTTTTAGTAGTTCCATCCATCTTCTTTTCCTTAGATTTAAGTCCTTATACTAAAATATATATTTTAGAATCTTCTAATATGTGTAAATTTCATAAGTCTCACTATATAGATAATGTCTCTAAATATTTAAGGAAAAGATCACTACCACTTTCTCTAAATTATAAGTAGGGTAATTATGTTCATACTTTTTCAATTAACTGGAAGTATAAGAAATCACCCTACTATTCTACATTAACATGTAGCTTAGGCGAACTTACAAAGCATCACAGTAAAATTGAAATCCTCAACGTTTGATGAAGTCAGGACTGGAGTTGTAGTTAAACACTCTTTCAACTTTTGTAAGCTCTCCTCAAAGAAATTAGAATAAATTAACTGGACATTCTTTTATGCCAAACATATCAATAGGGTTGCTATCTTAAAAAAGGGTTGAAAAATCTTTGATAATAGCCTTCCAATCTTAGAAAGCTTTACACTTTTGTCACTATCTTTGGTATTTATCAATTTATTATAGCTTCTACCTTCTTCAAATCCACTTGTATCCCCTTCTAAGATACCACATGTCCTAAGAATATGACACTCCAAAATTCACATTTTGAGAACTTAACATAAAACTGATATTCTTGAAGAGTTTGCAACACCACTTTTAATTGTTGGCTGTGCTCTTATTTGTTCATAAGTACACCAAAATGTTGTTGATAAAGACAATCATGAAACTATCTAAGAATGGTTTGTATGTTCAGGACTCAATAAAACCATATATATGTTCAGGACTCAATAAAACCATATGAATTCCTAGGAATATCATTATATATATATATCCTCTCCTCTGATCCTCAACTGAGGATATTCAAACCTTAGCTAGATGTTAGGAAAATACCTAGCACCCTAAAGTTGATGAAATAGATCGTCATTTTGAGGTAGTGGATACTTGTTGCAAATGGTGTCCTTATTTAACTGCCTGTAGTCAACTCACAACTGAAGAGAACTATCATTTATCTTTACAAATAATAATGGTGCATCCCATGGTGATGTGTTATACTTAATGAA
Source organism: Erythroxylum urbanii (assembly GCA_027568935.1). NCBI lineage: Eukaryota > Viridiplantae > Streptophyta > Magnoliopsida > Malpighiales > Erythroxylaceae > Erythroxylum > Erythroxylum urbanii. Next base: position 6,202 of record JAOQML010133909.1, on the reverse strand, counting down.
GCCCTTATCTAATAAATCCTAAAATTTTTCTTTTAATTCTTTTAACTCCACTTATGCCATTCTATATGGAAGTGTAGAAATTAGAGTTGTACTAAATACTATATTACTGTCAAACTTTATATTTCTCTATAGAGGTAGCCTTGATAACTCTTTATGAAATACATCTAGAAACTTCTAAACTACTAGAACACTTTGGAGGCTATTAATTTCTATAGAGGTATCCCTGACCCTTAACGTTCCAATATGAGTAGGTTCCACTAACACCAAAACTATGTTGGATGGGATGGTCCTCTTATCTCCTTTAAAAGTAAACTTTATCTTATCTAGAATTCGAAACACCACTTTCTTCTCTCTAAAATCCAAGGTGGCTTAATGATTGAATAGTTAGTCGATCCCTAATATTACATCAAAATCCATAACTGATAGCACTATAAGATTTGTTGACAATATCCTACCATCATCTTCATAGAAAACAAATAGTAAATTAAATTCACTTTTAAGGTATCACTAAGAGGTATGACTATAGATAAGTATTCTTCCATCTTGTTCAATCTACTTCTGATCTCATAAAAAAGTTAGTGGATAATAAAAGAATTAATCACTTCCGAATCTATTAGAACTCTAGCTTTTAATCCAAAGATGAGAAGAATATCAAATACCACTACATTTAAAGCTTGTGCATCTTGAGAAGTGAGGGTGAACATCCTGACTTAACCATAACCTACATGTATAGAGCTAGAGAATTGTCCCTGACTGTAGCCTTTAAATAAACCTTTTGAATACCTTCCTCTAAAACCTCATCCCTGTTGGGCACCAAACTGTGGTCCCCTTTACGATTATTAAAATAGAGGTTGCATCATACTAAAAGAGGACTATTAATATCCCATTGCTTAGTAGCCCCTAATCAAATGCCCATACTGGCCACATCTATAGCAACCTCTTAGTGGTATATAACATGGGTCTTAGTATGCCCTACTATACTGATAGCAAATGGAGGATGTTGAACTCAAACTATTACATTCAAACCTTTATTTGTTAGTGTTACTACTTGCTCCAGTCGCAAACCTAAATCCTCCCAAATGGCTATAGCCAAATCTCAACTTGTCATGTACTTAAATAGCTCTCTTTTGAGAGCCCCCACTTTGACTGTACCTTAGAGAAAAATTTGATTGTTATTACTATTGTTGTTGAAAACTAGGGGGTCCTGTTGAATACCTCCTACTCTACTTTTTAATAAATAAAACATCCTACTCCACGAGGATGTTTTCCAATTGCTTGGCCATATCCACCTAAGTAGAGAACTTCTCCTAACAATTTACAGTCATATTGAAGAAAGGGCCCCCCAACCTTAATACATATTGGTTGTTTCTCCTCAGCTCATTTGAAACAATCTTTAGGGCATATTGACTCAATCGAATGAAGTCAGTGATGTGCTCATCACCAATCATCTTATCTCTCTGATGTAGAATAAGGAACTTTGACCTAAGTGCCTCTCAAGACATGAAGGAGATGAAATAATCTATAAACCTCTCCTTAAATTATGACCAAGTTACTACACCTAAGTATGGAAAGATGTGGCCTTGATACCAATCTTTGGCCACTCCCTACAAAGATATCTCCACCAAATCCACTAATTGGATATCAGAACAGTGCAACCTCCTGCTCATATCTTCACCTTATCAAAGAAATCAATAGCTCCTTACGTTTGGTCCCATCAAACTCTAGGGGATAGAACCTTGAATACGTCATTGATAGTTGCATATCCTATCTCTCTTACTTTGGGGGTATAATTAGTGGTGTGGCTTTTTGTTATTGTCATTACATCATCATTATCTATTATATTATTATCATCAAATCTCATAACATGGCATTGCTAGCTTCTGTTCATACTATACTCACTTACATGTCAAATGTAGGAACCTCAATAACTTTATATGACACCTTTGGCTCTTCTATAGGTGCCTCTTGAGACCTAGTCATTCTGTGCTTACCATGCCTTCTAGTTGAGGTAGTGGGGGCAAGCACCTCATTTTGCATCGAGGCCTTATTATAGACCTTTTGTGTTAGACCCCAAACTTTTTCTTAGAAATTAGAATTCTTAAATTAAAACTTTATTGGAGTTTAGTCATAAATATATTTTATTTACATATGTTTGTATGAATTAAATAGAAGTGTCAGAATTAAGTTGGCCAGTAAGTAGGCATTAAATTAAAAGTGGAAGGTTAAGCTTGGAAAGATTAAAAGTTGTCTTAAATTAATAAGGAAAGAAATGAGAAAGAAAGAGAGACATGCTGGAAAAGTAAGGAAGAAGAAAGAAAATCATAGAAGAAACTAGAAGAAGAGAAGCAGAAACTGAAACTGAAAAAGAAAGAATGAAAGAAAGAAAAAGGAGAAAGAAGAAGGAAAAGCTTAAGCTGAGCTTTTAGGTATCCTCTATCTTTCCTTCTTGCTTTCGTAGAAGAAAAAACTAGCGAAAATAAGTTTTATATGCTGGAAATGAAGGGAAAAAGGAGAAGACTAAGAAATCCATTTTCTTTGATTTTTATGGGTTTTCAATTAGATCTTAGTCATTCTAACTTAGATAAACCATGAGCCGATCAAGTCTAAGCTCATTTTTGGATATTAAAGCTTTACAGATTTTCTATTTGTATATTAGTTTGAATGAAAGCTTATTTGTTTGAAGGAAATCAAGAAAATCTAAGGCAAGAGCAAGAGGAAAGGCAAATTTGCGTTTGGACTTACTATTAATTAGGTGAGTAACATATTTATAGTTATTGTGACGATGGGCTAATTTCTTGCTTGTTTGTATACTTAATTTCTTGATATTTAATTATTATGATTGTTGGAAAATGATCTATGATTTATTTTCATGTTATGCCTTGAAAGATTTACTGCATTTTGTAGTAATGAAAAGAAGAATAAGAAGCATGAAAGTATGAATATGTGATGAAATGAGTTGAGCATCGAAATTTGATTGTGTTTGGCAAGAGGGATACCATTTCGTTCGTCATATGCACATTGATTTAAAGCCTTCTGTCGGCTATAGTCATGTTTGTATGGCTACTGTTATTAGATTCGGGTCTGTTGGAATATATAGAAGTTCATAATAGGCAAAGAAAAAAAAGGGCGACACAGTTGTAGTACTATTCTTGACAGAAATTATGTCCTATTTTTACGAATAAACTGCATTGATGTAAGCCGAATCCAACAACAATAGCCATACAAACATGACTCCTAACATAACAAATCATTTTAGAACTATCTAGGGCCATCCAAAAATATACAATTTATTTCCAACAACCATTTACAACCCAACAAAGAAGATAATTTGAACATGTACAAAAGAGAAATTCTTCAACTCTTACTTTCATTTCTCAAACACAACAGAGTTCATACGTAGCTTTAATTACATATCAAAAGCCACATCAGTAGCATAATACAAAATATATATGAATGCTTATTTTTGATATGCTTATAAAGTTACCAAAAGCAGTCGAACTAACTTAGTTACAAAAGATAGAAATCTTGGAGTTTGCCAAAGCTTTGCAAAGATCAGTTAGCTGCTTGTTTTGCACCTGAGGAGTGGAAAACAATAGGGTGAGCTGTGAAGCTTAGTGGCTAATACGTATATACCGATAGCCACACACAATCAAACATATATATATATATATATACATATCTCATTTTAATCTAACAGTTAAAATATCCACAGTTCTAGCTCAAGAACTTATAGTCAAGAATGTTATCACATAAATCATATCATGTATTTTCATTCATCAAAACATAACATTCAATTGTATATCATGTTCAACAAATCAATACGAAATGCATAAACATAACGGCGTGAGAGAATCCTATGGAACGAAATGGAGAAACCAAAGTTTATACCATGAACGAAATGAGTCCGATTCTTAGGAGCTCATATGTCACAAGCGGGCAGTTGGGAGAAGGCTTTAAGTCAACGTGCACGTGATGAACGAAATGATATCTCTCTTACCCAAACAAAATCAATTTTTGATTCTTAACTCATTTCATTATATATTCATACTTTCATGCTTCTTATACTTTTTCTTCTTTTCATTACGATAAAATGCGGTAAAATCTTTCAAAGTATAATATGAAAATAAATCATAGACCATTTCCCAACATTTTCAATAATTCATTGTCAAGAAATTAAACATAAAAACGACCAAGAAATTAGCTATTCATCAAAATAACTATAAACATATTACCCACCTAATTAATAGTAAGTCTAAACTCAGGTTTTCCTCTCCTCTTGCTCTTGCCTTGGATTTTCTTAGTTTCCTTTAAACGAACAAGCTTTTATTCAAACTAATATACCAATAGAAAATCCATAAAGCTTTAATATCCAAAAACGAGTTTAGACTTAATCTACTTATGGTTTATTTAAGCTAAAATGACTAAGATCTAATTGAAAATCCATGAAAATAAAAGAAAATGGATTTCTTGGTCTTCTCCTTTTTCCCTTCATTTCCAGCACATAAAACTTATTTTCACTAGTTTCTTCTTCTACAAAAACAAGAAGAAAAGATAGAGGATACCTAAAAACTCAGTTGAACCTTTTCCTTCTTCTTCTTTCTCCTTTTTCTTTCTTTCCTTCTTTCTTTTTCTGTTTTGGTTTCTGCTTCTCTTCTTCTAGTTTCTTCTACGATTTTCTTTTTTCTTCCTTACTTTTCCAACACGTCTCTCTTTCTTTCTCATTTTTTTCCTTATTAACTTAAGACAACTTTTAATCTTTCCAAGCTTACCCTTCCACTTTTAATTTAATGCCTACTTACTCCTAACTTAATTATAACACTTCTATTCAATTCATACAAACACATGTAATAAAATATTTTCATGACTAAACTCCAATAAATTTCTAATTTAAGAATTCTAATTTCTAAGAAAATGTTTGGGGTCCAACTTCTTCATCAAGTCAGGCAACAAATCTCCCATGTTTGTTCATGCTAATAAAGGAAGCAAGGAATGGTTAGTACCACTAATTAGAATATATGAGAATTCTAAGTAAGGAAGGTATATATAATAGGAATTAAATTTTTATATGCATGTAGTAATAAGTAGAACAATGCCTTAGGCTTTAAATCTTTTAACATAGGCTTTAATACTAACTTTGTCACAACCAAAATTGGTATTTGGCTGACATGTGAAACTAATAAACTAAAGCCCTCATGTCACACATAAGTCTGACTACTTGATATAAATAAATACCAAATACTAAAAATAAATAACCAAATGGGCACACATAAGTACAAACACAGTAAAGTACAATAATGTTAGGGTGTATTAAAAGAAAAATTTTCAACATATTAAAATTTATCATTGTAGACGCTAGAGTATAAGTACAAGTGAAAAAAAATGAAAAGCTTACGTAGTGGTAGATATACTGCAACCAACACTCCTTGGAGTTAATACTGTGAAGTTGATGTAGCTAAATGGAAAAAATAGAGTTAAGGGGATTAAAACCTAATTGAGTACTTCCATATTGTCCTATAACACCTAATGGCATGTTCACATATTTTATAGTTTATAATAATATAAACATACGTATATAAAGCATGAAAAATCACATGCAATGCAAAATAAACTATGGAGAAGGAATAACTATAGGACCCTAGTATCGAAGGAATCACCTACACCTTGAATGATTGCGTCGAGCTAAGCATCACTAACAGTCTAGCCATACACCTATACTCATATAGTTATAAGGCTCTCTTAGTTCAAAGGGCCTGCATAGAGCCAAGCATCACTAACAAACTAACCCTCACTCAATATGCCTAAATTCATAATCACATTAATAATATACTTATCAAATAAAGACTCGATTGAGAGCCAAACATCAACTAGGATTAGTTCATATCATATCTCAATATCATATAACAATTGTCTCTCATAATTAAAAATGCGCATATAGTCCTGATGTATACCCATTAGGTGGCACGTCCTATAGATCTTTCCTTCTCATCAATCACAATCAAACACACCAACACACAATCTTAATATCAATCACGCAATTTCATAAAACAAGCACTCATTCATGTGAGGACCATCATAAATTCATCTAGTTTGTCGTAGGTACCAAATCAATATGCATATACTTATATATCATGATAATATTCACGTAAACATCACAATAATAGCTACTCGAATTACATATGTACATGTAAAACTTATAGGTACT